>MUZC01000037.1:216788-247395 GCA_002072015.1 Radix auricularia | reverse complement strand
ATTTATATTGAGTGACATAGTTCTTCATATCCCCTACCACCATTACCCCCACCTCCCCAGGAAATTTTCAGAACAAAAAAGAAAGCCCATTAAAATAAAAAAGAGAATTATTTTTTATTATTTTTTTTTTAACAAAATAAGTTTGATTCTTATTTGTTCGTGCGCCTAAACTTTCAAATTTCACTTAAGTTCTTTGATCAAAGCAAGTAACTCGATAATCTCTGATTGATTGTTTCACACCTGGTGCGCAACTCACAGACACTAGAGACATCGTGCATGAAAAGATCCAGTGTAATCCCGAACTTATGATATAGTGGCCGCGGTTATCAAAGCTGTTTGCCCTCTAAGCTTTAATCTGTTAGGAATTACTGCCACTGTCTTTAACCCCATGTGTGTGTGTGTGTGTTGGGGGGGCACGAGTGTGGGGGAAGGGGGACGTGAGCGTGGAGGGGGGGATATTCTCAGCAAATGGGTTGTAACTCTTATTTGATCAAAAGGGAGGCTAGCCGGGGATCGGATATTTATTACGACTCAATCAGATACTAATGATAATCCGCGTTCAACGCCCCGACCAGCCGCGTTATTGGACGCGCCCCGCCGTGCGCACTGCAGCGATTCCTTTTGATGGTGCGCAACCAGACGCCCCTCGACGGGGTCGTCCCGCTAGCTGGTTCCTGCGCTGAAACGAACCAGACCTCGCCACAGGCGCGGACCAGGAAATGTGGCTCTACATTCTAATAAGGTCTTTCCTTGGCGAAGATCAATCTCACCCCTTTACCCCCCTCCCCTTTTCCACACACACACACCCCACTTTCCAGTGTCTATTATTTCGGTCAGAGGCGCAGCCCACTGTAACAAACGATTTCACCTTAGACGCATTCTCAGTAATGGCTTTTCAAACTTAATAATGCGGTTTGTTATTAATGTTCAGTAGCGAGCAATGACAGGCGAATTTTATGATACATGTATCCACAATTCCTCACTACACACTACCATTTCACGTGTGTGTATTACTTGATGTTTCTAATGAAGTGTTGCAATAGAGTCGTTTAGTTATTTCGTTTAGTTTTTCAAATATTTATTTGTTTGTTAAACGGAGGCGGGCACCTTGGAATGAAAGGGTTTCGTTGCACAACGATTGATAGATATTTGGAATTAGAAAATGATCGACCATCACGTCACTGACCATCATGTCACACACCATCACTTCACTGACCATCACTTCAACGTCCATAACTTCGCAGAACATCACTTCGCTAACCATTACTTCACTGACCATCACTTCCCTGACTATCACTTCACTGACCATCAGTTCACTGACCATCACGTTACTGCTCAACACTTCATTGCTCATCACTTCACTGACCATCACGTCACTGATCATCACTTCACTGACCATCACTTCACTAATCATCACGTCACTAACCATCACTTTGCTGACCATTAATTCCATTGCCATCACTTCACTGACCATTAATTTACTGACCATCACTTCACTGACCATCACTTCACTGGACATCACTTCACATGACCATCATTTAGATTGACAGTTTCTATTTTGTAGTACTACTAGTAGTAGCCGAGCAGTGGCTCTGGTATATAAAAATATGGAAACACACGGAGACCAGAGCTGCTTAAATGTTATGGGTTTGAGGGGGGGGGGCGTTCTCAACAGTTAAAATACTGCATGTGCACATGTTACTAAAGTACATCGAGTCACATGTCCTTAAGCTGTACTCACTCTCTCTCTCTGTCTCCCTCTATATCATACTCTCTTTCTCTCTCTCTCTCTCTCTCTCTGTCTCCCTCTATATCATACTCTCTTTCTCTCTCTCTCTCTCTCTCTGTCTCCCTCTATATCATACTCTCTTTCTCTCTATCTATCCGTGACGCTCTCTGACGCGCCAATCTCTTTTTTACGAAACAACAAAACCTAACCCCTCCATCCTCTGGATGTCACATGTTCCCCCATCCATAAGCTGAGCCGAGTTCACTCAACCGTGTGATTCCGCTGTCTCGGGTCTGGTCACTCGGTCACATGACGTGGTCACTCCGAGCGTCATAACCTGTCACCATCATTTAGTGACCGTATTGACTCCAGCAGTCCTGGGGCACACTGCATCGTTAAAGCCTCTGCATAGCCTCGTTTATTGAAATGTTTGCATGTTTCGAGCTATCTTCAAGTCCCTTCCCGAATCGTGTTGGGCCCGTCTAGGCTCTGACGACACCATGACGCCAACATGCGTCTATCCCGTCCATTAATGCCCCCCCCCCTCCCGTCTGTTATCTTATCGTTATGGACTTGGGAATAGAGTAAATATAATAGTAATTATTCTTAGTGCTAAAACTAGTAGTCGTAAAAAGATTCTACAGCGATAGTGTGCACGTTTTTTTTTTTTGGCGACACTATGGAAGTAATAAAATTAAGAAATGAGAACTAGAATGATTATTTAAACGCAATTTCCAACAAAGAATTTCCGATTTTTTAAATCACGGGGAAAAAAATCAAGATTACATTACAATTCATTAAAATGATTCTGAAAGTAAACAAAGTAAGACTTCACGCTATATCACACCAAGAATAATATAATGCGCACCGCGCAAAAATATGACATGAGCATTCACAAATCGGGAAAAACCCATTAAGAATCGTTTAAGATTACATTGACAGTCCTTTCAAATCAATAATAATGAAAGTAAACAAATGCTAATAAAATTTGCTGCTAAAATTACGGGACTCAAAGAAACAGAGATTTTTTAAAAGAATTCCTTCTCCAAAATTGTTCTAAATTATATTAGCTATTCTTTGGCGTTTGTTTCAACCCTATAGATGTTATAGTTGGCGAGAAATTGGCAAAATATTGATATTTTTCTTTTTTTAATTAAGAAAAAAAAAATATTTTCCAGGAAATCTAGTCCACCATTTCGGTAATTTTTTGGCCGTGACACATCCTTGGGACCTCCTTAGCATATTGGCAAAGTACATGAACACTCTGTCTGGTATGGTTCAGGAGGAGTTACATGTGCAAGCTCTACAGTACAGACATTGAATATTTAATGTATAAACCTCGTGAGGAAAAGAATTTTTTGACTAAAAATCTTTTACTACGAGCCATAACTAAAAGTATGTTCATTATAATACGCAGCGCACGATAATCCAAAATTTTAGTAATGTGTCATATATAAAGGAGTCTGCCTGCTAAATTTCAACTCGATTTGATTACGGGGAAAGGGTTATAAAAACACGTTTAACATGGTGCGCACCGCGCGACAGATTTGCAAATAAAAGCATTTACATTTACAGATCGGCGTTAAAAAGGTTGTTCAATATATCTAATACGCATCGTGGCAGTCTAGCACAAAAATTAACATGCTGCATACAAATAAATAGAGATAATCTAAAAATTCATTCATTTAATTTCAGGACATTTGATAGATCTGAAATTTTGATAGATTATTTTTATTGTTGGTACGAGTCTGCAAAATTCAGCTCGCTAGCATACGGGTAAGTCTTATAGAAGTACTATAGAAGTCCCATAAAATTGCCATAATAGTCCCACAGAAGTCCAATAAAAGTCCCATAGAAGTCCCATAGAAGTCCCATAAAATTCCCATAGAAGTCCTATAGAAGTCCCATAAAATTCCAATAGAAGTCCTATAGAAGTCCCATAAAATTCCAATAGAAATCCTATAGAAGTCCCATAGAAGTCCCATAAAATTCCCATAGAAGTCCTATAGAAGTCCCATAGAAGCCCTATAGAAGTCCCATAGAAGTCCCATAACGACGATGGCGTCTCCAGTACTCTCATCTCCCACTTCAGGTTTGGAGTTTGACCTTTTAAACTCTCTACACCTTTTGTTGACTGTTACTGTAAAACTCTCTATACCACCTATGGTCGAATTTTCTCGATGAATCAATACATTCTATTCTACGACAGCCCAGGTATCTATCTATTCCGTCCATGTAGCCTTGCCCCTTGTCTCTCTGCTCGCTGATTACACCACTGGACTCAAGTAGAACATTTAACGTATCCGTCTTCTGGTGACGAGGCCGGTATAGCTGCCGCCCCGGGCGGTCCCTTGGGCGCACTAAGATGCTTCGCAGCCACGGGGTTGTGGGTGAGGGGGGAGCATCATCCCTATCGATGGCGTCTGGTGTTACAGTAGCTGTCCACCGGCCGTGGTCAGCTTGCGGCGTTAAGAGAAACGTGTGGTCAGTTTGGCCTTGCAGAGATATGAATTTAAAGACACCCGTCCTGATCGCTTTGATCGCGTGCGTGCAGTATCGTATGCACGCCACTTAAAAGTTCTCTGAAATCTTCTCCTGCGGTCGGATAGAACTAATTGGGAGAACGTGTTGAACCAGTGCGATACTCTGGAACCAGTGCGATACCCTGGAAATAATGCTATACCCTTGAACGAATGCGATATCTTGAAACAAATGCAATACCCTGGTATTAATACGATACCCTTGAACCAATGCGACATTCTGAAACCAATGCAATACCCTTGTAACAATGCGATACCCTACAAACAATGCGATACACTGGAACCAATGAGATACCCTGGAACCAATGAGATACCCTGGAACCAATGCGATACCCTACAACCAATGCGATAACCTGGAACCAATGCGACTTCCTGAAACCAATGCGATACCCTGGAACCAATGCGACTTCCTGAAACCAATGCGATACCCTGGAACCAATGAGATACCCTGGAACCAGTGCGTTACCCTGGAACAAGTGCGATACCCTGGAACCAACGCGATACCCGGAAAACAATGCGATACCCTGGAACCAATGCGATAACCTGAAACCAATAAGATACCCTGGAACCAATGCGATACCTTGGAACCAATGCGATACCCTAGAACCAATGCAATACCCTGGAACCAATGCGATACCCTAGAACCAATGCGATACCCTAGAACCAATGCGATACCCTGGAACAAATGCGATACCCTGGAACCAATGCGATACCCTAGAACCAATGCGATACCCTAGAACCAATGCGATACCCTGGAACCAATGCGATACCCTAGAACCAATGCGATACCCTAGAACCAATGCGATACCCTAGAACCAATGCGATACCCTAGAACCAGTGCGATACCCTGGAACCAATGCGATACCCTGAAACCAATGCAATCCCCTGGAATCAATGCGACTTCCTGAAACCAATGAGATACCCGGGAACCAATGCGATCCCCTGGAACCAATGTGATACCCTGGAACCAATGCGATACCCTGGAACCAATGCGACTTCCTGAAACCTATGCGATACCCTAGAACCAATGCGATACCCTAGAACCAATGCGATACCCTGAAACCAATGCGATACCCGGGAAACAATGCAATACCCTGGAACGAGTGCGATACCCTGGAACCAATGCGACCTCCTGAAACCAATGCGATACCCTGGAACCAATGCGACTTCCTGAAACCAATGCGATCCCCTGGAACCAATGTGATCCCCTGGAACCAATGCGATACCCTGGAACCAATGCGACTTCCTGAAACCAATGCGATCCCCTGGAACCAATGCGATACACTGGAACCAATGCAATACCCTGGAACCAATGTGATCCCCTGGAACCAATGCGATACACTGGAACCAATGCAATACCCTGGAACCAATGTGATCCCCTGGAACCAATGCGATACCCTGGAACCAATGCGACTTCCTGAAACCAATGCGATCCCCTGGAACCAATGCGATACACTGGAACCAATGCGATACCCTGGAACCAATGCGACTTCCTGAAACCAATGCGATCCCCTGGAACCAATGCGATACCCGGGAAACAATGCAATACCCTGGAACGAGTGCGATACCCTGGAACCAATGCAATACCTTGGAACCAATGCGATACTCTGGAACCAATGCGATACCCTAGAACCAATGCGATACCCTAGAACCAATGCTATTCCCTGGAACAAATGCGATATCCTTAAACAAATACGCCCACACTTAAACCAGTGCGATACCCTGGAACCAATGCAATATCCTTGAACCAAACGATACCCTGGAACCAATGCGATGCCCTGGAACCAATGCGATACCCTAGAACCAATGCGATACCCTAGAACCAAAGCGATACCCTAGAACCGATGCTATACCCTAGAACCAATGCGATACCCTGGAACCGATGCGATACCCTGGAACCAATGCGATACCCTAGAACCAATGCTATACCCTGGAACCAATGCGATACCCTAGAACCAATACGATACCCTGGAACCAATGCGATACCCTAGAACCAATGCTATACCCTGGAACCAATGCGATACCCTAGAACCAATGCTATACCCTGGAACAAATGCGATACCCTAGAACCGATGCAATACCCTGGAACCAATGTGATACCCTGGAACCGATGCTATACCTTGGAAATAATATGATACCCTGGAACCAATGCCATACCCTAGAGCCAAAGCGATACCCTAGAACCAATGCGATACCCTGGAACCAATGCGACATCCTGAAACCAATGCGATACCCTGGAATCAATGCGATACCCTAGAACCAATGCGATACCCTGGAACTAATGCTATACCCTGGAACCAATGCGATACCCTGGAACCAATGCGATACCCTGGAACCAATGCGATACCCTGGAACCAATGCGATACCCTGGAACCGACTCAGCTACGGACAACCCTACTGTTGGGAACATAATCACTTTTGTTTACTCGATGATTTTTAAGTTTGTTTACCCTTTGACACATCAATTAGGTTGACCTATCACTTTTGACTGACCTATCACTTTCATTGACCTATCACTTTTGACTGACCTATCACTTTGGTTGACCAATCCCTTTTGACTGACCTATCACTTTGGTTGACCGATCACTTTTGACTGACCTATCACTTTGGTTGACCGATCACTTTTGACTGACCTATCACTTTGGTAGACCGATCACTTATGACTGACCTATCACTTTGGTTGACCAATCACTTTTGACTGACCTATCACTTTGGTTGACCGATCACTTTTGACTGACCTATCACTTTGGTTGACCGATCAATTTTGACTGACCTATCACTTTGGTTGACCGATCACTTTTGACTGACCTATCACTTTGGTTGACTGATCACTTTTGACTGACCTATCACTTTGGTTGACTGATCACTTTTGGTTTACGTATTACTATGACCAATTACATTTTTTTACCCATCGTTTTAGATGACCAATCACTGTAGCTTACCCTTCATTATGGTTGACCGGTCTATTTAGATGACCAATCATTTGGTTGACCAGTCACTTTGTCTGACCCTTCATTTTGGTTGACCCATGCATCTATTTAGATGACCAATCATTTTGGATGAATGTCACTGGTGGGATTATCACTTTGGCTAGAAATGGATGGACGAGTAGCGAAGCGAAGCTGTCGAGGGCTTCGCTTAGCTCCTACATAGACGAACAAAATGGGCCCAAATCTAACTTAGCTCCTACATAGACTGACAAGATGGCCCCAATCTAAATCAGCTCCTACATAGACGGACAAGATGGCCCCAATCTAACTTAGCTCCTACATAGACGGACAAGATGGCCCCAATCTAAATCAGCTCCTACATAGACGGACAAGATGGCCCCAATCTAAATCAGTTCATACATAGACGGACAAGATGGCCCCAATCTAAATCAGCTCCTACATAGACGGACAAGATTGCCCAATCTAACTTAGCTCCTACATAGACGGACAAGATGGCCCAATCTAACTTAGCTCCTACATAGACGGACAAGATGTCCCCAATCTAACTTAGCTCCTACATAGACGGACAAGATGGCCCCAATCTAACTTAGCTCCTACATAGACGGACAAGATGGCCCCAATCTAACTTAGCTCCTACATAGACACACAAGATGACCCAATCTAGCTTAGCTCCTACATAGACGGACAAGATGGCCCCAATCTAACTTAGCTCCTACATAGACGGACAAGATGTCCCCAATCTAACTTAGCTCCTACAAAAACACACAATATGGCCCCAATCTAACTTAGCTCCTACATAGACGGACAAGATGTCCCCAATCTAACTTAGCTCCTACATAGACGGACAAGATGGCCCAATCTAACTTAGCTCCTACATAGACGGACAAGATGGCCCCAATCTAACTTAGCTCCTACATAGACGGACAAGATGGCCCAATCTAACTTAGCTCCTACATAGACGGACAAGATGACCCCAATCTAACTTAGCTCCTACATAGACGGACAAGATGGCCCCAATCTAACTTAGCTCCTACATAGACGGACAAGATGGCCCCAATCTAACTTAGCTCCTACATAGACGGACAAGATGGCCCCAATCTAACTTAGCTCCTACATAGACGGACAAGATGGCCCCAATCTAATTTAGCTCCTACATAGACGGACAAGATGGTCCCAATCTAACTTAGCTCCTACATAGACGGACAAGATGGCCCCAATCTAACTTAGCTCCTACATAGACGGACAAGATGGCCCCAATCTAACTTAGCTCTTACATAGACGGACAAGATGGCCCCAATCTAAATCAGCGCGAGAAAGATGACAACGTTTTGATATGGGCAGTTTACATTTTTAACAACGATGCGGAAACAATAATCAATTATGCTATTTATCCTTTTACAAACACCACACACTCAGCCCCGCCACACACACACACTTACAAACACACATTTACCTCCGACAAAAACAAACACAAACAAACTTTTTAAACACCATCAGTCCTAAGTTAAATTTTATTGCTCCACTCCCCGAGTTCATCTTACTCCCCTACGACCGCCCCCCCCCCCACATCTCCACTCACTAACAAGCACGTTACAGTGTCCAGATCTCACACGGACGGCTCGTGTCCAGTCAGAGTTGACCACTGGGAGAAAATCTCGTGGCTGCTCGTAAATGAAAAGCACTTCCATCTTCACCCCCCCACACACACTCACACAGAAGTCAAACTTCAAACGGCTTTACCCTGGTATGGTTCTGCTGGAGTTTATCATGACCCAGGTCCAGTGGATGTTTCCTGTGTCCAGTCTTGTGCCCTGACCAACTAGGGTCATCGCGGACATCGAAAATTGATACGTTGAGAATAAAATATTACATTGATCCAAACACATGCAACAGTTTTGTTACTGTTGTATACGGCTACACACATAGGACTCAGTCGGTTGTAGAAAGACAAACATTTCTAAACAAGACAAAATGTCGGAGCAGACATCCTCAACAATGTGAAGTTTCTTTCTGAGTTTGGCAAATGAATAAAATAAAAGGTTATTTGAAATAGGTGGAGTGGAAGTCACCATGTGGGGTCACCATAGAGTTGTGCAGAAACCAACAGAGTTCGGCGGCGGTGGCCTGTCGTGAATCAGGGCGTTTGGACGGACCCGCTGCCCGATGGATCCCAACGGTCTTCATGTCTTTGGACACAATAGCTATGCCAAAAGTACTTTTTTCCCACCCATTAAATAAAAAAATTAAAAATAAAAAAAAAAAAAAAGTACTTTTTTGTACGTTTTAGAAAGCTCGGTTTGAAATCTGAAATGCCAATAGGAACAAATAAGTGGACGATGCAAACAAACAAAAAAAAAACACACAAAAAAACAAAGAAAAAAAAACTTTGTCTTTGAAATTCTTTTTGATCCTTTCTTGAGAGCTTATATAAGTTGCCTTATTTAACAATCGTCAGAGGCGTAGCGAGAGTTTTGAAGACTGGATGTCTAGCCCCTCCCCTCCCTCGTGACACTTTTTCCTTTATACAAGTGATCTGATATTTTGTCCATCAGCAGATTTGTTTTAGTCGCAGTGGGGCGGTCCAAATCTCACCCCGTCCCACAACCCAGCCCGACAACCCAGCCCGACAACCCAGCCCGACAACCCAAAACAACAACACCACCCGACAATCCCACCCGATAATCCTACCCGACAATCCTACCCGACAACCCAAAACGACAACCCCACCGACTACGCAAAACGACAACCCCACCGACTACCCAAAACGACAACCCCACCGACTACCCAAAACGACAACCCCACCGCCTACCCAAAACGACAACCCCACCGCCTACCCAAAACGACAACTCCATCCGACAAACCTCTCGACAACCCCGTCACACAACCCCATTCCGAGAACCCCACCCGACAACCCCAGCGACAACCCCGTATGTTACTTTCTCCAGCAACACATCTGCAATGTAACACCATGGTACAGTATGGGATTATCCTAAACTATTGGTTATAAAAATGGTACATGCATGATATAAAATATACAATTGCATTTATAATGTAGTCATGCTTATCTTTGTTTTCTTTCGATTAAAGATTCCGGGAATTGTCTAGTTCAAGATTCCGGGAAGGGTCTAGTTCAAGATTCCGGGAATGGTCTAGTTCAAGATTCCGGGAATGGTCTTGTTCAAGAGTCCGGGAATGGTCTCTTTTAATAGTCAGGGAATGGTCTAGTTCAGGGGTCCGGGAGTGGTCTAGTTCAAGATTCCGGGAATGGTCTTGTTCAAGAGTCCGGGAATGGTCTCGTTCAATAGTCAGGGAATGGTCTAGTTCAGGGGTCCGGGAATGGTCTAGTTCAAGAGTCCGGAAATGGTCTAGTTTAGGAGTCCGGGAATGATTTAGTTTAAGAGTCCGGGAATGGTCCAGTTCAAGAGTCCTGGAATGGTCTAGTTCAAGATACCGGAATGGTATAGTTTAAGATACCGGGAATTGTCTAGTTTAAGAGTCCGGGAATGGTCTAGTTAAAGAGTCTGGGAGTGGTCTAGTTCAAGACTCCGGGAATGGTCTAGTTCAAGACTCCGGGAAGGGTCTAGTTAAAGAGTCCGGGATTGGTCTTGTTTAAAGGTGCGGGATAGGTCTAATTCAAGAGTCCGGGATTGGTCTAGTTCAAAGGTGCGGGATAGGTCTAGTTCAAGAGTCCGGGATTGGTCTAGTTCAAAGGTGCGGGATTGGTCTTGTTCAAAGGTGCGGGATAGGTCTAATTCAAGAGTCCGGGATTGGTCTAGTTCAAGAGTCCCGGGATGGTCTAGTTCAAGAGTCCTGGAATGGTCTAGTTCAAAGGTGCGGGATAGGTCTAGTTCAAGAGTCCGGGATAGGTCTAGTTCAAGAGTCCGGGATAGGTCTAGTTCAAGAGTCCGGGATAGGTCTAGTTCAAGAGTCCGGGATTGGTCTAGTTCAAAGGTGCGGGATAGGTCTAGTTCAAGAGACCGGGATAGGTCTAGTTCAAGAGTCCGGGATAGGTCAAGTTCAAGAGTCCGGGATTGGTCTAGTTCAAAGGTGCGGGATAGGTCTAGTTCAAGAGTCTGGGATAGGTCTAGTTCAAGAGCCCGGGATAGGTCTAGTTCAAAAGACCGGGATTGGTCTAGTTCAAGAGTCCCGGGATGGTCTAGTTCAAGAGTCCTTGAATGGTCTAGTTCAAAGGTGCGGGATAGGTCTAGTTCAAGAGTCCGTGATAGGTCTAGTTCAAGAGCCCGGGATAGGTCTAGTTCAAAAGACCGGGATTGGTCTAGTTCAAGAGTCCGGGGATGGTCTAGTTCAAGAGCCGGGAATGGTCTTGTTCAAGAGTCCGGGAATGGTCAAGTTCAAGAGCCGTGAATGGTCAAGTTCAAGAGCCGGGAATGGTCTAGTTCATGCTTGAAAAATCTTTGAGAAAATTTATCTTAACGAAAGAGAAGGCCGATTATTAAACTAAATCACACCGATCCCCACAAAACCCAATCAAAATAAGTATTTACGTACCGCACAGTTCAAGCCAAGTAAAACGCTCCTGGTTCCTTACAGGCCGCCCTCCCACCACCCCTCGCGTTCAGTTGCAATGCCAGTAACGCCAGCCATATTCTTTATTTTACACGCCCCAAAACACATCGCACGGACTCCCCGCGTTTTCTTCTCATTTCTGGCACCACGACGGCCATGACAAAACGCTTCCCCCCTCCCCCCCATCACCCTGCCCATTTCTCACTGGTGAGTTTTGACGGGAAGTGAATACCCCGGGTCTAGGTGACATTCTCACCTGCCCCGGGGGTGGTGGGGGACGGCCGATGTGTGCCCCCCTGGGTGTGTCTGGGTGGGGGGTCGACCGATACTGTTTCAGGTCTCGCAGGGCGCCATTCTCAGCTCGGGGGGAAAACACGGAGCGAGACGAGACGAGACACGACCGGCATCGTGTGGGGCACACAACCTTACGTCCGCTGTCAGATCAGGTGTTTGTTTAATATTTGGCAAGGGACGCCACCGTCTTAGGTTCTTTTTTTCCGGAAGGTGTTTTCGCGACACCCTGAGGGTGTCATATGGATGCTGCCTGCTGAGTGATGGAGCGTGATAAGGCGCAGTGGGGATTTACTCAGAGGCGGCGCCGGGAAATATAGTTGATGTCTAAAGCATATAAATGGTTCAAAGATATAGAAGAAAGAAAAAGAAAAGAAAAACACATTTCAGGATTTTTTATTTTTTTTTTAAGAGTTACCTCGTTTGAAAGAGTCACCTCGCCTGAAAGAGTTACCTCGCCTGAAAGAGTTACCTCGCCTGAAACTAAAAGACTTACCTCACCTAAAAGAGTTACCTCGCCTAAAACTGAAAGAGTTACCTCGCCTAAAACTAAAAGAGTTACCTCGCCTAAAACTAAAAGAGTTACCTCACCTAAAAGAGTTACCTCGCCTAAAACTGAAAGAATACCTCGCCTAAAACTAAAAGAGTTACCTCGCCTAAAACTGAAAGAGTTACCTCGCCTAAAACTGAAAGAGTTACCTCGCCTGAAAAATGTCCATAATCGTGTGTGATAAGGGCAATCACCACCTACCAGCACAGCTGCTCCGACCTATTAGAATTAGATGGACACGCCCCTGGATGTTGTAGGCATTGATCGCACTTGACATCCTTTTGCTGACAGTAGTGAATGCCATTTTTCTAACGGACGAAATGGCGTCGGTCACACCTTGTCTTTACTCTTTGTTTCTATGGAAACCCATAAATTGGGGGGGGGGTGTCTCTGGCGGTGGGGGTCACGTTACCGGATGTTAAGTTTCTCTTATCAATGTTTGGTTGTTGTTTTACGATAATTTTTTTTAAACATTCAAAATGATGATTCTATTATTTCAAAATATTATTAAATTAAAACTTTTTAAAAGTTAAAAATTCTGACCCCACCCAAAAAAAATGGCAGCTTTAAAATAAAGTCAGTAAACTTTTGTTTACAGTAAACTTGTGGAAGAACTCCGCTTTTGAACTTTTAATTACTTTCCAAGCAGGACTCAAGAGAAGCGCATGGCCTGGCAGGCAGTCGGTCTTACACGTTTCTGAGACCTTAAGTCATACCCAGCTGAAGTTAATTTAAATGCTAAACACTGGACTTAATTAATGTTAGACGGGCCCATAAACCAAGTTTCGGGGAATGCCGTACTTGAAAATAGATCTTTACTTATAACAAGGTTTTGGGGGAATACTGAAACAATAGACAATCATTTAACAATGTGTGGGGAATTACTGGAAAATAGAGTTTAATCTAACAAGGGAATTGGGAAATACTCGAAAATAGAGTTTTATCTAACAAGGCATTGGGAAATACTTGAAAATAGACCTTTACTTATAACAAGGTTTTGGGAAATACTGAAACAATAGACAATCATTTAACAATGTGTGGGGAATTACTGGAAAATAGAGTTTAATCTATCAAGGGAATTGGGAAATACTAGAAAATAGAGTTTTATCTAACAATGCATAGGGAAATACTTGAAAATAGACCTTTACTTATAACAAGGTTTTGAGAAATACTGAAAAATAGAGTTTAATCTAAAAGGTATTGGGAAATACGAGAAAATAGAGTTTAATCTAACAAGGTATTGGGAAATACTAGAAAATAGATTTTAATCTAAGAAGGTATTGGGAAGTACTGGAAAGTTAGTTTTAACTAACAAGCTATTGGCAGTGGCGTCACTAGGGGCTCCGGTGGGGGCTGGCCACCCCGGGTGACACCATCACAAGGGGTGACACCAAAATGTAAAACTCTATATGTTCACGTTATTTGGCACCGGAAGACTCGGATGAGTTCTATGGGGTAAGTCCTGAGGGGGTTGACACCATGAGCTACCGCCCCGGGTGACACCAACTCTAGTGACGCCACTGGGTATTGTGAGACAATGGAAAGTATAGTTTCAACTAACAAGGTATTGGGAAATTGTCGACAATAGATTCTGATTATCATTGAGAGTACGTTTGCACTGTTGTTAAATTGATTGCGGAAACAGAAATTATTCCAACAAAGTAAAGAAGTCATCGAATGAGGAGTTAGGTCAAAGTTGAGAGGTCAATAACAACACACCTTCGAGGACTCCGTACATAATTTTAAAACTTTGCTCAAAAGTTCCCAGCGATTTGACCACATCGAATGCTCGTGATAGAATTATCTATCTATAAATTTTACACCAATGATGTTACCTCGCTAATGTTTAGACTGTTACGTTTGGAAACTGAGTTGGCTGGTGAGGGCAAAGGGATCCTCTCCTGTCTGCATTACTGTTTATATGTGTCGACAATGTTGCTGTTGTTTGTTTTAAATTTTGTTTTAATGTCTCTAACTGACGGTACTTTCTATTGCTTCGCTTACCCCCCTACGTTATAAACATAACATGTTAACACCGATAACTATGAGATGTGTTGTTGGCAAAGCCATGACTTTTGTAGGCCTAGGCCGTGACCTTTTGTAGGCCTAAGCCGAGACCTTTTGTAGGCCTAAGCCGTGACCTTTTGTAGGCCTAAGCCATGACCTTTTTTAGGCCTAAGCCGTGACCTGTTGTAGGCCTGAGCCGTGACCTGTTGTAGGCCTAAGCCATGACCTTTTGTAGGCCTAAGCCGTGACCTTTTGTAGGCCTAAGCCATGACCTTTTGTAGGCCTAAGCCGTGACCTTTTGTAGGCCTAAGCCATGACTTTTGTAGGCCTAAGCCATAACACATATAGGCCTAGGCCAGGACACGTTAACGCCTGAGACATGAAGCCAGTAGGTCTAAACCAAGTTTTTTTTTTAATATGATAAATAAGTGAAACAAAAGATTGCTTCCATGTCACCAGATCTGGACACAACCTCATAAACTTCGACCTGTGACACTAGCATTTTTTTTTTTCGAACATTCTTAAAAACTTTTTTTCCCCTTTAATAAATTAAACTTCGTGTTTGTTCTCCTCTCGCTATTGTAAAGGTGGGCAAACTTTTCAAGGCAAGACACACCCCTTAAAAAAATTTATTTTTGTGTTCACCCACAAATATACGACTTTATCATCAATTTCTTGATTGATTGATTTTTTAAACTTTACTTTTAAGGGGGAGATGTGTGGGGGCCGCACTTTACCCCATAATGGGCTGAAAGTTGCCCACGGACCAAAGCTTTCCCACTCCGGCTTAATATGATCCTCGGCCTGTAACATTTTATTAGGGATTAACACGTTATCGCTAACCAGAGGTGCGTAAGCGGGGCATCTCATTGTAAGGTGATGGTGGGGAGGGTTGGGGAGGAGGCCTCATCAAGTGAGGTTCTAGAAATGTCCAACACGTCTTCACAGTGACAATACTTCACTCCCCTTCTTCAACCTCGGCCCTGGCCCCCCCTCCGTCCCCCACACATACACCTTCAACTATTGTTTAGAAGACTTATTCAACTGCCCCCCTCCCTCAATAAAATCCTGAAAGATTCGCTCAGTTCTCATCTCTCTGTTATTCTCGTCGTTGTCAAACGAAAATTTGCTAATCCTGTGGTAGCTGCCGCGAAGACAGATTGATGACACAGACCTGGCACCTCGACAATGACCCTTGTGCGCTGGGGGTAGGAGAAGGGCGCGGTTTGAGAGAGGGGGGCCACGGGCCGCATCAGGGCGAGGGGACCCCCCCGAATCTTACACCTTCTTCACGGCGCCCTCCCGGGAGCCGACCGGTGATGGGCGTCGGGTGTCAGAAGGGACAATAACAACCCACTGACAATTTTGATGTGACGGGACACCCTGGTTATGTCCCCTTGTCGGGTTGAACAAAACCTCGTGTGTCAGATTTTCTGGCCCCAAATATACTGGTTCTAGTTACGCCTAATGGGGGGGAAGGGGGGTTAAAAAGAAAAGCATTGTTTTTTTACGGCGCATGCGTCAATCTTAAGTTTACTTTGTGACCTCAATGTACCACATGTTATTTTTGCGCTTAAGAAACTGCTAAAGAATTTCAATGTAAACACGTGTAAGTAGGGTTACTTGAAAATTTCCTGGAGTATTTAAACAAAACAGAAAAGGGAATTCATTTGGATCAATTTGTATTATAAAAAATGTTTTGCTGTGTTGTTCTATAATTGAACCTGAAATTTTTCAGTGTACTGTTAATTTGGGGACCCGGATTGATGAAGTTTGGTGCCCCTTGTTTAGAAGAACATGAATTGAAAAAGTTGTGTGCCCCTTTGTTTAGAGCAACATGACTTTAAAAAGTTTGGTGCCCCTTTGTTTAGAGCGACATGACTTTAAAAAGTTTGGTGCCCCTTTGTTTAGAGCAACATGACTTTTAAAAGTTTGGTGCCCCTTTGTTTAGAACAACATGACTTGAAAAAGTTTGGTGCCCCCTTGTTAAGAACAACATGACTTTAAAAAGTTTGGTGCTCCTTTGTTTAGAACAACATGACTTGAAAAAGTTTGGTGCCCCCTTGTTTAGAACAACATGACTTCAAAAAGTTTGGTGCTTCCTTGTTTAGAACAACATGACTTCAAAAAGTTTGGTGCCCCCTTTGTTTAGAACAACATGACTTCAAAAAGTTTGGTGCCCCCTTGTTTAGAACAACATGACTTCAAAAAGTTTGGTGCCCATTTGTTTAGAACAACATGACTTCAAAAAAGTTTGGTGCCCCCTTGTTTAGAACAACATGACTTCAAAAAGTTTGGTGCCCCCTTGTTTAGAACAACATGACTTCAAAAATTTTGGTGCCCCCTTGTTTAGAATAATATGACTTGAAAAAGTTTGATGCCCCCTTGTTTAGATCAATATGACTTGAAAAATTTTGGTGCCCCCTTGTTTAGAATAATATGACTTGAAAAAGTTTGATGCCCCCTTGTTTAGATCAATATGACTTGAAAAATTTTGGTCCTCTTTGTTTAGAACAATATGACTTGAAAAGTTTGGTGCCCCCTTGCTTAGAACAACATGACTTGAAGCAGCTAATGAGGTTAGTGTGTCGGGCACATCTGACTAATGAGGTTTGTGTGTCGGGCACATCTGACTAATAAGGTTTGTGTGTCGGGCACATCTGACTAATAAGGTTTGTGTGTCGGGCACATCTAACTAATGAGGTTTGTGTGTCGGGCACATCTGACTAATAAGGTTTGTGTGTCGGGCACATCTGACTAATGAGGTTTGTGTGTCGGGCACATCTTACTAATGAGGTTTGTGTGTCGGGCACATCTGACTAATAAGGTTTGTGTGTCGGGCACATCTGACTAATGAGGTTTGTGTGTCGGGCACATCTGACTAATGAGGTTTGTGTGTCGCGCACATCTGACTAATGAGGTTTGTGTGTCGGGCACATCTGACTAATGAGTTTTGTGTGTCGGGCACATCTGACTAATGAGGTTTGTGTGTCGGGCACATCTGACTAATGAGGTTTGTGTGTCGGGCACATCTGACTAATGAGGTTTGGTTATTTAAAACCTACTAAATAAATTGTATTTTATTATTACAAAATATGAAACACTTGCAAAAGCTGATAAGTAGCTCGAACAAATGCCTTTTTCTATTTAAACAATTTTTTTGTGTGTAAACCTCTAAAAGTTACTAAGTGAGTTTTGCTAGTGGACTCCTCAAATGGCCATTTTAAGCCCCCGCTCCTTTTTTTTTTCTTTCTTGTTTTGGAGATACTTTGGATGAACTCAGATACGTAGAATTCAGATCCGCAGAACAAATTCATATCTACATTGCAAAAATATTCACACAGAAATCGAATGAACATGTGCTTCCTAACATAAACGCATGTGAAGATGGTGTGTGTACATTGGAGGAGCTTGACCTTGGAGAAAGCGGGATGCATAAATGAAATCTAAATCATCATCATCATTGGCACTTTAATCCGTGTTGGCTTCTGGCCTGTTCAGTCGAGTTCTTCAAGTCAGATATTTCATTTGTCTTCAGCCTCCACCCTCGGACCACCTGTAAGCTTCTCGTGTTCTGTCTGGTGACGATCTTCCCTGGAGGTTGGCATTTTCTCTATGTGATCCCCCCACCCGCCATACTTCTGTCTTGTATGTTACAGACACTAATTCTTTACAGGAGATTACGGTCTGTCACGTGACCCATCTAAACGGCCCCGTCATTAGGGCTCCAGATAAATTATTTACATTTTAAACAATTTTTTCCCTTGCTTTTTAAGGTTTGGTTTTGTCAACTTTTACAACCTTAAATAAATGGGAAAAATAGTAAACTTATTTCTTGTGATGTTATTATATTATTTCTTGTCAACAAACAACCGTGACTTGGTAGCATATCGAGTAAAAAGTTTAAAATTCATTCTTGTGACATCATTATCATTGTTTCTTGTGATCTAAATCTGACACTGAATCAGTCAGTAAAAATGAGAATATAATATTTGATTGTACTTTTTACTTTCAGTCCATCTATTAGTGTAGGGCCGTTATGTCGGAGCCCATTTGTCGGGGTCGTTATGTCGGAGCCCATTTGTCGGGGCCGTTATGTCGGAGCCCATTTGTCGGGGCCATTATGTCGGAGCCCATTTGTCGGGGCCGTTATCTCGGAGCCCGTTTGTCGGGGACGTTTTGTCTTCGAACCAGTCTGTCCATATATCTTGTGACAAGTGCATGCTGTGGGCCATAACGCTACATGTTTCTAGCGTCGCCACAACAAACAACGATAGAGCTGGCGTTCAAACGCGCGGGCCGGAAAGCATAGGACGAGATTGTTAAAACGCCGACCCTACAACTGCAACATGTCCACGGGACTCGAACCTTTGTCTTCTTCGGTAACGCACTACATCGCTGGACCAAACTCCGTCGCCACCTTATTTGACCAAATTATCGCTTGTGTCTCAAACACGGGGAAGCCCTTTTGTCTGGTAATAAAGTCTGGGGTGTCTTAGAGATGACATAATTACACCCTTAACCCACCTTCGACCCCCCTCCAAACTCCACTGGCCCCCGACGTGACCAGTTACGCCACCATTGTTGGCGACAATTTCGTTTCCTCCGCCGCTGTGGTTTACTGTTTCCATAGAGACCGTGTCGCGGGGGATGTTACGTTTCGGGACTTCCCGCTGTCGCGTTATCATTGTGTGCGAACCGCGTCACGAAGCGGCGGTAAAAAAAAAAAAAAAAAGGTGGTAAGAGGGGAGTCCCGGAAAGAAGTGTGCAATATAATACGCGCAATTCGTCGTGGAAAATTAGCCTCATAAAAGCGTGTTTGGGTACGTGCGAAATTTCACGTGATGTGTCGGGAGATTCGGTGTCTTCAATACGGGACGTTGACATCTTCCGTTTGTCATCACGATGTCAAGTGTTGGATGTGATCGCAGAATGGAGAGATGTGAAAGATGAGGGGGGGCTGCAGGATGAGCGGCCTTGCGAACATATGTGAGGCAAGGTGTATGTTGTTTAAGTAGTGGTGTTTGAAGCGTCTTATGCGAAATCAACAACTTATTGTCTTATTTAACATATTTAAACACCATATTATGTGTAAAAGATGAACAACGTTTGCCAGACTGAAACATGTAAACTAACCTAAAACCATACTTCATTTATAAACTGTACCATTAAAAAACAACAACACCATTTTACACTATCTTGCTAACCAAAGATCGTATATATAACTCACATTGGTGATGAATTTCACAACTATAAACAAAAGAAAACATTGATAAACTAGAACACGTTCAAAATATAGCTGCCAGAATCATTCCTGGAGAATATTCAGAACTTACTACAAGTAACACCATTAGTTAAATCATTCAACCTTGAAACACTAGAAGATAGAAGAACCAAGAGTAAAGAAAGCAATTTAATCTAATTTAGAAATACAACACAAAGATAACTTAATACAACCCTCAGATGGATATAAGGATCCTTATATGCAAGAACTAACATACAAAGTCTCGTTATTCCCGCCCGGAATTTGGGTGTGGAATGGGTTGCCCGAAGAAACCAGAAAAAGCACATATTTTGTCAACATTTAAAAGTATATTAAGAATTCAGGATTAAACATAAACCATGGATAAGCGTAGGATGCAATAATGTTCTGCATAGAAGGGGCGTCTGTAACAGATACGACAAGAAAAATGACATCATAGGGTACACTTTCTATAACATAGTGAATATAGAGGTAGATGTTACTACAGTACCGCGCCGTGGCGTAGCTAGCAAAGGATTTGGGGAAGGGGGGAGGGGCATTTTCCAACCTCACCTTTTCTAAACCTTTTCAAAACAAATTGTTGCCCCTTGGTCCCTGCTTGGTCCCTGCTTCCAACAAAACAGTTTTTTTTTTTTAAGTTTGCAACTTTAAGAAATCAGCTATGAAATCTATCGTGTGTGATAGACAATGAAAATAGATTACACGTATGGGTCCTCTTATTTTAATACTCAATTTATTCCAAAGCCCCAGAAAAAGAGTTTTTAATAAAAAAGGGTCCATGGGTATTCATGAAGCCTTAAGAACGTACTGCGGCCTGAGGCATTTCATTGTAGGCTTATAAGCCATGACACGTGTGGGTCTATAATAAGCCATGACCCTCGTAGGCTTAAGCTATGGATCATGTAGGCATAGGGCACGACCCTTGTAGGCCTACGCCATGACTGTTGTAGGACTAAGTAATGACCTATGTAGACCTACGCTGTTACAAATGTATGGCTAAGCCATGACACTCAAAGGCCGTGGCCATGACAGTCGTAGGCCTATTCCAAGACACTCGTAGGCCTAAGGCACGACCCTTGTAGTCCTAAGCCATGCCCTTGTAGGCCTGAGCCATGACCTTGTAGGCCTGAGCCATGATCCTTTTAGGCCTGAGCCATGACCTCGTAGCCTGAGCCATGACCTTGTAGGCCTCAGCCATGACCTCGTAGGCCTCAGCCATGATCCTTGTAGCCCTAAGCCATGATCCTTGTAGGCCTGAGCCATGACCTCGTAGGCCTGAGCCATGACCTTGTAGGCCTGAGCCATGACACTCGTAGGCCTGAGCCATGACACTCGTAGGCCTAAGGCACGACCCTTGTTGTCCTAAGCCATGACCTCGTAGACCTAACCAATACACGTGTACTGTTCTCTGCCTAGAGATGTCCTCAAGTATTCAATAGACACTGTCGATTAAATGTTAGGACATGTTTGATATCTTATAGTCCTGTCAATGGACTATTCTTCCAGCCATATCTCACCCGCCACTCCCCCCCGCCTCGTCACAGTTCCCATTCTGTCAGCGCCCCCTCCTCCCAACGCCCTAAAATCCCCCGTACCCACCACGTCTGGGACCACCTCTGAGTGCGTTTTCACCTGTTTTGTTTTTCTGTAACCTCGCGTGATGGGCTGACAATGGGGGCGCGGGTAACGAACGTCGGACAGGGGCGGCACCCAGCGTCGCACATCTGACAGTTGACAGTTTTCGTAGGTGCCGACCTGTGGGGCCGGACGTTGGTGCTAATTGGCGAAGACCGTGCGTGAAAGGATGAAACTCGAGGTCCGAGAGATGAGGTGGCGCCCCCGTGACGAGCAGGGGCGTCGTGGAGTGGGAGCCTCTCGGAAATTCTCCGATAACAGATCAGTGGTGTACAATGTGGGGTGGGGGGGCATCAACCTAGACTTGCAGAGGGTTTATAGACTTAAAGCATAAGTTGGAACAGACTCAAACGGGAAGCGGAGTTCGGCCTGGGCGCGTATTTGGGTCGAAACGTACAGTAAGAGTGGAGTTAGAGCTGGATCGAAAGGCTCTCAAATTAGGGGCTAGGAACGGCACCATTTGGTCCGATAAATAGGAGGAGGCAGACGTGTTAGGAAATATGGCAAAAATATGTCGTTAGCTCAAGATGCGCCACATCATGAAACTCAGGGTGCACGTGAGAGCTGCATAGCCTCTATGAAAGCGGGATTCAGAATGGGAGTGATGGATGGGAATTAGAGAGAAACTTATAGGAACAGTAGCTCATATTTCTTCTCAAATTTTGAAGCGAGGTCTAGAATGAGTTATAACTATAATCTGTTTTTAAATCATTTATATTAATTTGTTGTGTCTGAGCCGTGAGACCGACCGACCGTACGACCGACCGACCGACCGACCTTTGCGAAAAAAAACTTTGGATCAATTTTTAAGCCACTTTCTCGTAAGCTAACGAGCTGAAATTTTGCAGGCAGACTCATGTCAATGATCAAAATAATGTATCAAAATTTCAAATCAATCGAATGGACAGTAATTGAATTATTGAATTTTTAAAAATTATTTTATTCATCTCTTTAGATCTATGTCATGCTAATTTTTTGAGATATCAATTAATATGTTCAACAACATTTCATGTCGCGCAATAAGGTGCGCATTATATTGACATTACTTTTTAAAAATATATTCACGATCGGTGCGCATTATATTAAACACGTTTTACAAGACATAACTAGAATTAATTTTGTATTTTCGGATTGTTTTGCCCTGCGTATTGTAATGAACATCCTTATAGTTATGTCTCGTATATAAAGGATTTTTTTTTTTTTTTTTTTTTTTTTTTTTTTGTATTACGTTTCCAGTTAAACAATTTCAAAGATGGAGGAAATAGAGTACAGTTGTAAAATATAATAAACTATATTAGTTTCACTTTTTTTAAAAATAGGAATAAACTCCTAAAAGAGGAGTTGGGGACATTGTGTATAATAAAGTCAAGTTTTCTACCCCAAACAGAATCTACTATACAGGAGTATATTGTCTTGTCGGGAGAATGTGAATTCGGTGTGTGAGGATAGTTGTATCTTTAATTTTACAGAAAGTTATTGCGACTAAAAGATATGTAAAAATTAGATGGTTGGGGGTGGGGTGGGATGATGAATTAATGATTGTAAAGAGGCTGTGGTCGGAGTTTGGAAGTTAAGAAAAAGACAAACGGAAGTAGGTAGATACGGAATTTCTCTACAAATAGGCTGTACCAAGCCAGACTACTGAAGCTTCCCGAAGTTTTCATTCTCAGGTCAAGCTTTACTGCGCACCTTCCTCTAAACGGGCAACCGTTACTGTACACGTTCCTCTAAAGGGGCAACTGTTACTGTGCCCGTTCCTCTAAAGGGGCAACCGTTACTGTGCCCGTTCCTCTAAAGGGGCAACCGTTACTGTGCCCGTTCCTCTAAACGGGCAACCGTTACTGTGCCCGTTCCTCTAAAGGGGCAACCGTTACTGTGCACGTTCCTCTAAACGGGCAACCGTTACTGTGCCCGTTCCTCTAAAGGGGCAACCGTTACTGTGCACATTCCTCTAAAGGGGCAACTGTTACTGTGCACCTTCCTCTAAAGGGGCAACTGTTACTGTGCACCTTCCTCTAAATGGGCAACTGTTACTGTGCACGTTCCTCTAAAGGGGCAACTGTTACTGTGCACGTTCCTCTAAAGGGGCAACCGTTACTGTGCACGTTCCTCTAAAGGGGCAACCGTTACTTTGCACGTTCCTCTAAAGGGGCAACTGTTACTGCGCCCGTTCCTCTAAAGGGGCAACCGTTACTGCACCCGTTCCTCTAAAGGGGCAACCGTTACTGCGCCCGTTCCTCTAAAGGGGTAATCGTTACTGCTCTCGTTGCAACCGTTGTTGAATTAAATTCTATTTCAATGGCAGCCCAGGAGGCTTAAGAAATCCCTTTGAGAACCATTGGTTATTGGCGGTAACCCTGTTCCAGGAAACGATGCTCGTTTCTTATTCACTTCAACAAGCGTGTACTGACATTGATGTAATACTTATTCACTTTAACTAACGTGTCATGACATAGAAGTAATACTTATCACATTTGAACTATCCTGTTATTTTGGTAGGACCCCCCCCCCCCGACCTAATTGGAGCGGATACATCGCAGACAAAACCATCCTCAGACTAAGATAAGTTATACACCCACACACACACACATACACACGAGCACACACATACACACACACACGCACGCACACACATACACACACACACGCTCACACACATACACATACACACGCGCACGCACACGCTCACATACACGCACTAAAACTCACACTCACACACACACGCGCACAGACGTACACACATACACTCAAACGCGCGAACACACGCTTGCGCACACACACACACACACACATACACTCACATACACAAAACTTTAGAGGCCTTTAGCACAACTTCAGGTCTAGCCCCAAAACTAACACTTTCTGACACGTTCTAACCCTAATTCTAACCCGTACCAATCTTGATCCTGACCCGCGCTAACCGTTTTTAACTCTAACCCTGGCCCGTTCTTAACATATCTGTATGTTAGAGTGAAACTATGGGTAGTGTTTGGAATCAGGTTGGGGTAGTGGGGGGGGGGCAAGATTGACACTGTCATGTACAGGTCAACATACAAGTCAAATATTGCTATGTTAACATGTTGTTATGAATGGGTCAACATATTGCTATGTTAACATGTTGTTATGAATGGGTCAACATATTGCTATGTTAACATGTTGTTATGAATGGGTCAACATATTGGTATGTACGGGTCAACATACTGTTATAAGTGGGTCAACATATTTCTCTGCACTGGTCAAAATATTGTTATGTACTGGTCATTATATTGTTACGTACGGGTCAACATACTGTTATAAGTGGGTCAACATATTTCTATGTACTGGTCAAAATATTGTTATTTACGAGTCAACAAGTTATTGAGGCAATAAAAATATGGTTTAAGAATTATCCAAGTATTTTGAAAACATGAAATAGGCGTAAAAATATTTTGAAAAGATAGTCACATGAGTTCAGATTTATATCAAGTATTTGAGAACCGTTGCGATAAACACAACTGGTTGAATTACCCATTTTCTCTAGCCGCTATTTGGTTTTACTCTCATTCTTGAGTTTGGTGACAATTGTGATATATCCCAGGGGAAGTGGAGGTGATCCATCGTCTCGAGATGGGACACTTCTCGGGTCAGCCCCCAATCCCAAGATTATCCCCCCTTGTCCACCCATCTCAATCCGTCACCCTTGACCCTCTTCTCCATCCGGCCTGTGGTCAGCCGTGTCGCCATCCATCAATCACTCGACTACTTACACCTGACCATCAGCCCCACACTTATTGGGGCTAGGGTACTTAGCGGGCCCCACCAGAGGGTATCTTGGGGTTAGTGTTATTAGCGGCCCCACCAGAGCGTATCTTGGGGCTCGCCTCTCGATGGTCATTACTTCATCCCCCCGTTAGTGGGTGTAGATGGTGGTCAGTTTTCAAGTGTCATCGCGACTCCGCTGTCATGGCTCGAACAAAAACAAACGGGACAAGTGGAAGATTTGTCCGGCGCTGATCGGTCAATTTAAACCCGAATGTAGCAAGTGTCCGTTGAGATTTATGTCCACTGAAACTGGTTTCGGTTGCCGTAATGAATTGTCTTCAAACTGTGTTTACTTCTTCAGAGTTTTTGGGCATTCCGAGACTTTAAAAAAAACCATCTTGATATTCTAAATTCTTAGCGCATTGCTAAACTGAAGCCGGAATTCGACATTGCAAAATACGGCCTATTCTTTTGGGAAAAAAATGTAATAAAAACTCAATGACTTCTTAAACGCAATTTCCCACAAAGAATTTCCTACTTTTTTTCTATTCAAGGAAAATCATTCCAGATTAGATAAAACGTCATTTCAAATCATTAATATTAAAAGTAAACAAAACAATTGCTATCTACAAATTGCTGCTAAAATTACGGGAATCGAACAAAAAGAGATTTTTCAAAAAATTCCTTCTCCAACATTGTTCTTTATATGTATTTAGCTACCTATTGGCGTTTGTTTTAACCCGATAAATGTTAGGGCTAAATTGACAAAATACTATTTAAAAAAATTCAGGAAATCTAGTAAACATTTTCGGGAATTGTTGTTGGCCCGTGCTCAACCTTGGGACTTCCTAAACATATTTACGAAAAACCCGAACCCTCTATCTGGTCTGGTTCAGATGGAGTTTCATGATCAAGCTCGAATAGACAGGACAGACATTTCAAATATATAAACAAAAGCATTATGCAATTTACCGGTATTTTGGTCGAATTGTATTTTGGTCGAATTGTATTTTGGTCGAATTGTATTTTGGTCGAATTGTATTTTGGTCGAATTGTATTTTGGTCAAATTGTATTTTGGTCTAATTTTATTTTGGTCGAATTGTATTTCGGTCGAATTGTATTTTGGTCAAATTGTATTTTGGTCAAAGTGTATTTTGGCCGAATTGTATTTTGGTCTAATTGTATTTTGGTCTAATTGTACTTTGGTCGAATTGTATTTTGGTCTAATTGTATTTTGGTCGAATTGTATTTTGGTCAAATTGTATTTTGGTCTAATTGTATTTTGGTCAAATTGTATTTTGGTCACATTGTACTTTGGTCTAATGGTACTTTGGTCTAATTGTACTTTGGTCTAATTGTATTTTGGTCTACATATATTCCTGGTTTACAAACAGCTGTTTATGTTCTACCTGTATTTTAGTTCTACCTGTATTTTAGGAGCACAAATTGAAATGCCACTGAAATAACGAATTTAATCTTTCCTCCAAGTGTTATAACAATACTTGGAGCTCAAGTTCAAAGATTACTTGGAGCTCAAGTTAAGAGATTACTTGGAGCTCAAGTTAAGAGATTACTTGGAGCTCAAGTTAAGAGATTACTTGGAGCTCAATTTCAAAGATTACTTGGAGCTCAAGTTCAAAGATTACTTGGAGCTCGAGGTCAAAGATAACATGGAGCTGAAGTTTAAAGATTACTTGGAGCTGAAGTTCAAGGATTAATTGGAGCTCAAATTCAAACAAAACTTGTAGTTTAAATTCAAACAGCAATGATAGTTCAGATACGAACAATTATGTGAGCTCAAATTCAAAAAACTCCGTGAGCTCAAATTCAAACAATACTTGGGGAACAAATCGAAACAATACTGGGAGCTTAAATTCAAATAATTCTACCAAGTATATTGGATCAAAGTTTGAGGTGTTCATTTTCATCAGAGTACATTATGGTACGCACAAGATATTGCGCACGGCACTGGGGAAGCAGAGAATGAAATTGCATCACGTGTCGCGATGAGGGCGCGCACTGATGATATCGATACTGGAATAATTGTTTTTAACGGTAGACTTCGAATAGAATTGAAAAGTCGGTTTTTATCAATAACTCGATGCACGCAACGTAATCGTTTTATATGGCTCATATTTGTCAACTGTCACTCCTAGTTGTTACTGTCAGGACAAAGCCTCTCTCCCCTCGAGGAAAAAAATACACCCACTCTTCCCTCCCTTCTTTCTATCCCCCCTTCCCCTCATCCCCACACCCATCCCCTACCCCAGAGTTTACTCTCAGAAGACAAACCCAGAGCGTCCCTACTGCCCCTGCTGATTTCTGTGTTTGTGAGATTTATCTCGTTTCTCTCTCTTGGGGGAACCCCTCGTTGACCCGCGGCCATTGTTGTCATGAGACGGGATGCCATGGCGAGGGCTTGTGTTGTCATTAGCGGCATCGGTTGACGAGAGTAAGGACCCGAGGTCATAATTACCGAACAATGACTGTTTTCCCTAAACCTTAATCCCTCAATCACCGGGTTATCGGGAGATGAGTTGTCGTCCGTGGAATGGGGAGGGTGGGGGCGCAACAAGGCTGGGGAGCTGGGAGGGGTTTGAACGAGAGAAACAGAGGGATATCGCCGGGAACCATTAGGAACTTCGAACTGCGGTTTTCCAAACCTGTCTTCGGATCACGTAGCACACAGCAGTCTCCACGATCCACGAGTCAGTCTGACAAATAAGTCCGTAACGAGAGCCGAGCGAGTGGTGAGATTGGTCAAATGAGTAACTTGATGATCATTAGTGTTGAGTAAGTATTGAATGAAGCAACATTCGAGTCGTTACTCCCAGATTTTAGTCATGCAGTATTGGTGTTTGTTTCGTTGTCTAAGTTTCTATCATTTTCAGCCACCGTTAACATGTAAACACATTGAAAAAAAATAAAACAACACAAAACTATACAATTACACCTTTCCGATATTTAGTAGGGATGTAATATGATATATTGCCCTGTAACTTGATATAATGTTGCAGTCTCACCCATGCGCTTATATATAAATAAATAAATAAATAAACCCTTTTTCAGTCAAAGGCGGACTATTGGGAAAGCGAAGTAGCGTTCACAATTTACATTAAGCTACCACTAACGAGCAGGGGATTGTGTGGCTTGCACAATGCCCCGGGGGCCCCGAGGATCGAACCCGTGACTCTCTTTTGCCTCGGTTCGGCAATCCAGCTCGCTATTTCTAAACCACAGCGCCCCTGATGCCCATATATAACCCGACAAATCTAGAACCCCGTGTGCAAATTCCAAAAGACTAAAAAATGACCCCCTCCCGCCCCCNCCCCCCCCCCACCAAAAAAAAAACTTGAATTTTATTGTTGGTCTTTGCTTACCTCTCTTTGCTCGTACCGAAGGGGGAAAACTTTTGGTCAAATCCAAACATTTACGCGTGATACCCACCGATGATAACCGAGGGTCGAGGCCACCAGACCACATCCGCTATGCTGACAGGCGCACGGCCCGCACGGTTCTGCCACCCAAACCGCTGGACATAAAACGGAACAATCTCCAACGGGTCAAATTAACACCCGGGTCCAGACGGACGGTGGTCCCTCGCCCTCCACTGACGTCTCGGGAACTCAAGTGGTTAGCTTATCTACGAGAACAATTCTGGCGCCAGAGGTCCTCACCCTACACGCGTAGACACCTGTTTATGGAAGATTCGAGATTAGAGCGTCACGTCAAAGCTACTTGACCTTGTGCAGTTTGGGGTTTAAAACTTAGGATCACACGGCGGGCCGGTGCAGTTTGGGTGCTTAGATTTAGGATCACACAGCCGGACTTGAAAAAACATTCCTGCATGGGCCGGATTTATATCTTAGTAACAGTCTCTTTTTTTTTTTTTTTAAATCGCATTACAGAATAGTGACTTCAAAAGGAATATGTTTCATCGGATCTTTTGTAGTTATGTTGTAAACGACTCCCAGAAATGTAAAAACAGAATCAATTTTCGGAACTGCTTCTTGAAAGTTCATGTTAAAGAATGCTATTATTTATTTTAAAAATCTTATTGATGTTTCCATAATGCATTGTAAAACATTTTTAAGGGGTCCCAGGAGATCGAATCTTAGAAGTCTCACGGGTAGAAATTTCCTCTGAGGTTCGTTGTTCCAAAGTAAACAAATTCGGATGCAAATTTTTGAAGCATCCATTTTAACGCAATTTCCCTTGGGAAAAGTTACGTTTATATATTGGAAATGTCTGGCCTGTCTGTTCGAGCTTCGAACAGCAACTCCTGAACCATACCAGAAAGAGGGTTTCCAAAAAGGATTTCCGATTTTTTTTATTCAAGTGAAATCGTTAAAGATTACATTAAAATTAATTTCAAATGAGTAATTCAGAAACTAAACAAAATATGAAGTCATATCCCCTCATGCTACATCACACCAAGAATGTGTCAATTTAATGCGCATCGCGCAACAATCTAACATAAGCATTCACAAAGCGGGAAAATCCCATCGACTGTCATTTTATATTAAATTAAAAGAAATTTCAAATCAATTATATTGAAACTAAACAAAACAATTGCTTTCAAAAATTGATGCTAAAATTACGGGAGTCGAACGAAAAGCGATTTTTTCAAAAATACATTCTCCAACATTGTTCTAAATATTATTAGCTACCGTTTGACATTCATTTCAACCCGATAGATGTTATGATGGGCGAGATATTTACAAAATACCGATTTTTTTTTCAGGAAGTACAGTAAATCTTTTTTTTTGTATGTTTTTGTTTGTTTGTTTGTTGTTGTTGTTTTGTTTGTTTGTTTGTTGTTGTTTTTTTTTTGTTGCTTTTTTTTTTTGGCACTTGAACATCCTTAGACTTCCTTTACATATTTGCAAGAGACTCGAACCCTCTTTCTGGTATGGTTCAAGAGGAGTTGCAGGATCAACCTCTACAGACATTTCAAATATATAAACGCAATATTTCCCATGGGAAATTGCGTTAAAAATAATATAATACAGAACTTTCAATTATTTAATTTTTATTTTTATTTTGAAAACTTCCGTCATTTCTGACGGGTAATAAACTAGTATTGGTAATAAAAATGCCTGCAATATGTTTTCCAAGCATGCACACATAAACCAGACACAGAGGAGGAAACGTCTGAAAATTGCTTGCGTCATGGGCGCTGAATAATGTAGGTGAGACTCACAAGTTCGGAGTCCGAAATCTAGCCCCTAAGATGTTGTCCGGGCCCCCGAGGTGTCACGTGTTTGTTAAGTGACCAATGTTCGACATCGCGTCATCGCGTCTCGAGATCCCGTCCTCGGATAACAACGGTATCACGGTTCGCACCTTTGTGGGGTCGAGATGGGGGTGGG
>MUZC01000037.1:182469-204150 GCA_002072015.1 Radix auricularia | reverse complement strand
GTGTGTGTGTGTGTGTATTAATGTACTTTACAATAAAAATCATGTGTGTGTTTTGAAATTCCCGTTTTCTTCTTTTTTTCTTTAAAGATTACGTTGATACTTTCCTGATTTTCCATTTTTCGATCGAGTCACGCAAGAAGCAACAGACTTATTACCGCGAGCCAGAACGTGTACAAATGTCGGATTATATTTTGAATTTTTAAAAAAATGTCTTTCTAGTTTCAGTTATGGCTTCGACAGTACACGAATGTGTGAGGTGCTCACCTAGGCATTGGTCATCGGTCCACCCGATTGTATGTGTAACACAGGGTAAGTCATACAAGTCATCCTCAATACTGACCGATAGTCGCCGATAGTATGTTCCCTTGCCTTAACCTAAAGCAGTGATGGCGAAGCCTGACAGGACGTAACCTCATACCCTGTTCACTCGTTTTCCATCCACTATATAGCAGTAGATTTTAATTGAGTTTTAGGCACGCGGTCCCAAGAAAGATTCGCTATCACTGCCCTAAAGACTACAATCTTCTCTCTAGAGACTTCAAGTTCTCGTGATGTCCACCTTCTCTCTCTCTCTCTCGTGATCTCCACCTTCTCTCTCTCTCTCTCTCGTGATCTCCACCTTCTCTCTCGTGATGTCCACCATCTCTCTCGTGATGTCCACCATCTCTCTCGTGATGTCCACCTTCTCTCTCGCGATGTCCACCGTCTCTCTCGCGATGTCCACCGTCTCTCTCGCGATGTCCACCGTCTCTCTCGCGATGTCCACCGTCTCTCTCGCGATGTCCACCATCTCTCTCGTGATGTCCACCATCTCTCTCGTGATGTCCACCATCTCTCTGGCGACATGCTCATTCTCTCTGAAGATATTCCACCCTCTCTCTAGGGACTCCCAGTTCTCGTGGAATCTTGCTGTTACAAATTGCATACACCACTCAGCCACGTGCTATTTCATTCCTTTAATATAATGTAGGCGTAATTAATTTCGTTGTTTAACCAACGATTGAATGAATGACGTGAGACAATAAAATGATCGAATACTGGGGGCCATCTATAAATTTAGTCACGCGATTTTGGTCGATTTTTTAGCCGCTCGTAACACTTCGTCACAAAAACTTAGACCCCCCCCCACCCTTTTTTTTCTTCCTCTCCCAATATGACGTCACAAAGCTTTGACCCCCACCCCCTAAAAGTCGTTTTTCCTATTTGAAAATGAGCATGTTTAAAATTAGTTTATTATCACTCTATTATGTATTTAGTGTAAGACTGCATTCTAATATTCACATTGTACGCGTGAAACTGTGTAAAACATCAGGAAATAAATTGTAAGAAATCGAATATTTATGTGCAATTTTTATTTAAATTATCATGCTTTGATGTGACGTCACAATTCTTAAACTCCCCCCTCCCCCTCGTCACCAATGTGTGGACCCNCCCCCCCCCCCCCCCCCCCAAGTGCGTGACTTCATTCATGGACGGCCCCGTAACACAAATATCATTCACGGCCACAGCGTACCAGTTGATAATGAATGATGACTATTAGATTGATACTATATACGTGAAAACAGTCAAAAAACAGACGTAAAAGTTTGATTTACGTCCATGTGTTACGTGTAAGTGTAAGGAGGGCGTATTCTAAGCCCATAATTGACATGTCGTAATGATATCTTATCTTATATGTTACAGACGCTCCTTCTGTACAGCAGATTATTGCGTCCTACGTTTATCTATGGTTTGTGTTTAGTCTTGTATGTCACAAGCGTCCTAATAATTATATCTGGACCGCTTGCTCCAAGATTCATAAAATTGCTGTTACACAAGAAATAACGACACTGCTAGAAAAAAAAAACTTTAATGGCCACCCTCCTTGCCACAACACCACGTCTACCCAAAAACTCTCTAAACTTTTACACATATTCTAATGACGTCAACGACACAATTACTTTTGCACGCTTTCGCACCACTAACCAAAAACTTTAAATAACAAATTGGTCATCCGTGTCCGTGACACTGTAGTCTTATAAGATTTTTAAATGTTGATAAAGTGTTGGCGTTCCTGATTTCTTCAGGCAACCCAATCCACGCCTGAATACCGGACGGGAAGAAAGAAAACTTGTATGAGTTTGTTCTTGCATACGGAATAAGAAAGGTGTTTTTATCCTTATGTCTGTCTGAGGGTTGTATTAAGTTATCTTTGTGTTGTATTTAAAAAATTAGAATTAATTGCTTTATGTATAATTACTAATTTACTCTTGATTCTTCTATCCTCTGGTGTTTCAAGGCTTAATGATTTAACTAATGGTGTTACTCTTGACAGTTTTGAATATATCATGATATATCAGATATCATGTTATATAACAATAAATATATACCTCAAATATCTTTCTCGCAATGAAAAGACGCATTTAGAAACCGGAAATGAGATATAACACGAGGAACCATATTGTCCGTATATAAGAAAAAATGGTTGAGATAGAACCAACGCCATACACTTATTGTCTGGTAAGACTCTAGACTCTAGGAGTCGGATCAATAAATAAGAAGTTTGGGAAAGACACTAGATGTTGTTAATAGTCGCTAGAAGTCATATATAGCTACTAGAAGTCTTATATAAACGATATAGACCCTGAAAGTCGTATTAAGAAACGAGGAGTCTGATATAGATTATAGTCGTATTAGGAAACGAAAAGTCTTATATAGAATATAGACACTATAAGTCGTATTAAAAGAAACGAGAAGGCTTTACAGGATTAAAATTTATGAAAAGAAGTCTGTCCGGAGCCGGATTTGAAAAAATTGCCGGATCTTGATTTGCCCGAGCCGAAATCCAGTACACCGCTAGAATATAGACGCTAGAAGTCGTATAAAGAAACGAGAAGTCGTATAATTATAATGAATATAGACACTAGACATCGTATATAGACACTAGACATCGTATATGGACACTAGACATCGTATATGGACACTAGACATCGTATATGGACACTAGACATCGTATATGGACACTAGATATCGTATATGGACACTAGACATCGTATATGGACACTAGACATCGTATATGGACACTAGACATCGTACATAGATACTAGAAGTCGCTTATAGTCGTACAAAGACGATAAAAGTCATTTATGGACTCTATACACTATTTCGTATATTGACCCCAGAAGTCGTATTTAAACACTTGGAGACGGATCGATACACGAGAACACGAATTAAGAAATAAATTGGTAACATTTTTAGATACTCTTCTTCGTTGAGATCGATACCACACAAACTCCTTTATTGAGGTTTATATAAACCGTCTGCCATAGTAGAAATTAAAATATTAAATTCGTGCAAATCTAATTGTACGAATACGAAACAAATGCATATTTAATGATAATGCAAGAAAAAATTTAAGACAATGATATGAAATATCACGCAATGTTCTTTTCAATTATAATATTCATTTTCCCCACTTTCATTTTTCTGTTTTTTGTTGTTGTTGTTGCTTGTTTTTTTTCAATCGTCTATGCATTAAGCGCCACCATCAGGGGCCAGCACCCAGCGCCACCATCAGAGGCCCAATGAGTGCGCCACCATCAGGGGCCTGCACCCAGCGCCACCATCAGTGGCCTGCACCCAGCCCCACCATCAGTGGCCTGCACCCAGCCCCACCATCAGGGGCCCAAGGAGTGCGCTTAGTAACCAAAGCCAGGCATTTAGAGAGGGAGACAAACCAACACCGGACCTCCTAGCTGCGTTCTCAGCGGTCGGATTATCTCCCCGGACGCCGTCTGCGTGTTTACACTTCTGACCCGTCAATCATCCGAAGAGGCGGCGCCTGATTCAACCAATCACACGCCGTCTAACACATTCCTGACTGGCTCCGACCTGTCGCTCAGGAGTTGTATTGATTATTTCCACCTCTCATCGTCATCACGTCTGCAGGTTTTTTTTAGCCCTCGCTTGACGTTCGGGTGACATTTTGCCTATAATAAAACTCTCGCGGTCTGGTGTAGAAAGATTACATCCTAGATTTAAAGAAAGGGGAAAAAAATACACGACCGCTGCCTAAACCTTCATGATTTTCTTGTGGTAAAGTTAACTTTTATGAATTTCGGTAAGACGAAGAAGGGGAGCGACTAGAAATAATGACACGAAACTCAGGGCGTAGGCGCCCAGACCGTGTTGACATTCTTGTCAGGCCTGATAAAGAGCTCAGAAAGCGAGGCAGACGCCGAGTCTGGCCCGAGTGCCGACACTGCCACTAGCACGCCTCAGCCGCACGTTGATTGGCTGCCGGTCCGCGTGCTCGGCCAATTGGAACGGGGGAGAGGAGGGGGGTCTAAGTCTGACGCCCGAGCTGCGAGCTTTGCCGAGTGCCTGTCGACCGCGTTCCGTTCACCACCGCCACCACCGACGATGGTGGGCCACAGCACCTCAGTTTGACACCCCCAGAGGATCCGCGCAGGGGCTGCAGCGGCCTTCAGTACTGTTGGCCACATTCCGCGCTGTTTGAAACAACACTCGCGATCAGTTGGCACTCACTTTTTCCTCGGCCGGTCCATCTACTGAAGAAGACAATGCGCGTTCAAGAAGAGATATCCTACTCTTGCGTACTGGATGTGTTCATAGTACTACGCCGCTTGGTCTTAACTCAGATCACAGCAGCCGTGAGCTGCTAGTAACACTGGTGGGCTACTAGTAGTGTTCAGATCTTAGGACCCTACTTGAACTACTTTGTGTAGTGTGTTATTTTCTGTGCTTATTTTGTGTTCTAAGGCTGAGCCATGTTGCGAGGGTCCGGAAGACAGATGAATCTGACGTAAGGATATTAACCTCTTTGACACAGTGGGTAAGTTATTCTTATTAAAAGACACTCAAGTTTACTTTTATATACATCCCCGGTTTTATACCATTTGTGGTGTTTCATTCAGTTCGTTGGGTAAATTTATTACAATTTTACTGCCGAACTCTACTACTATTCTACTACAAATACAACTTGTGACGTTTCGAAATGATAACAAGAATAAATGACATAAATAATTTAGGAAGCACAATTTTCCAGAGCTGCGGTTAAAGGTTAGTTTCTTGTAAGAAATTCCCATTAAATGACGTAATTAGATATCCCATGGCTGTAACGAAGCGTAAATTAGAGCCTAGTCTATCTGGCGTCGAGGCTATACAGTCTAGTAATTTTATATTCTTTTGGAGTACCAGTTCCTAAATTTGTATCATCGTTAATATTCGCCTTGAATTTTTATTTAAATTATCAATGTTATAAAATGTCAATTTTAAAAAAATTGACATAGTTATAAATTATATATATAAATAATATGAGCCTGTAGACACTGTAGTGTTTAGTTATGATTAACCTTATACTTATAGACAATTTTTAAAATAAAATCCTCCGTAGGCTAAAATTTATCAAATTTAAAAAAAAAAAATTATAATTTAATTATAATTATATATATTTTTTAGGTTATTCAATAATTAAAAAGAGTCAATTATTTTCGAAAAATTATAGGAATTAAAATAGTTTCTTATTTATAAGTAAAACTTAATTAAGCCAGAATTTATAATTTTATTTTAAATTTACAAACCAGTTGTAGCTGCGCCATTAAAGACTCTGGAATGAAGTTTACTAGAGATTTGAATGTAAACTTTTTGGATTATGTTGAATTTAATAAACTTAATAGTCATAAGAGTATCTAAATAAAACTATTCGTGTGAAACACGCATCCCTTTTTTTGTAGAATACGGAACAACTAATTTTACTGTTGAATCGCAACCGTACGGCTATTAATAAGATGTTCCGTAAATGTAAGCTAAAAGATGGTGGTTATGCGTGGGTGTGAAAGTGGTAGTAGTGGTGGGGGGGAGGGAGGGGGCAGCTCACTCATAGGTCACTGTAACGTGACGCCGAGTCCGCGTCATTAGAGCACGGGAAAATGGCGAGCAGTCGCCGACTTCAAAGAAAAGTCTACACCCGAGGGAACAGTGATGCAATTAGATGGGGACCCCAACCCCCAGCGTCTGACGCCTGTGGGACGGGCTCAACAACGGGGATACGTACAGCTGAACGGAATTGTCACAATAAGGAACAACTTATGACTGTGACAAGGAACAACTTAGGACTGTAACAATGAGTAACAAGGAACCACTTATGACTGTAACAAGGAACCACTTAGGACTGTAAAAAGGAACCACTTATGAACTTTAATAACAAGGAACCACTTATGAACTTTAATAACAAGGAACCACTTATGAACTTTTAAAAAACCACTGATATAATATAATCACATGATTCCTTGCTGGTTCTCAAATAACAAAACAAAAAACCAAAATAACAAATCTAAATACTTGAATATATAGATATATTTTAATTCTTTAAAATATTGAACCGAATATAGAACCAAATAGAGAACCGAAAGTTCTATGTCTGATTACCAAGAAAAATAAACATTGCTAAAAGTAATATTTCAAAACCCGTTAATTTTAACAACAAATACATTAAAAGCCGAAATCTTCAAAGGCTAAGCCTACTACTAATCCTAATCTCTTTTAAACAAAGAAGTTTAATCTTAATCATAAATAACTAAATCTAGCAATTTAAAAAAAAACGGCAGCTAAAATTTAATTTAAATTCAAACTCAAAAGATTTTTACAATTTCCTCTGTTTCGAGGAGACAAAATTCATTGCGTAATCTCGACATGGATAAATTTGGAAATTACGCGATGTTTTCATGGTTCTACCCCCTGTTGGTCTTAGTTCTACCCCCTGTTGGTCTTAGTTCTACCCCCTGTTGTTCTTAGTTCTACACCCTATCGGTCTTAGTTCTACCCCCTGTTGTTCTTAGTTCTACCCCCTGTTGTTCTTAGTTCTACCCCCTGTTGTTCTTAGTTCTACACCCTGTTGGTCTTAGTTCTACCCCCTGTTGTTCTTAGTTCTACACCCTATCGGTCTTAGTTCTACCCCCTGTTGTTCTTAGTTCTACCCCCTGTTGTTCTTAGTTCTACCCCCTGTTGTTCTTAGTTCTACCCCCTGTTGTTCTTAGTAAACTTAGTTCTACACACTATCGATCTTAGTTCGTGCGCTGTTAGTGGTGTATCAGTATCACAGTGGTGATTGGTGTTGAGACCGTAGCACAATTATCTATAAAACGATTATATATCGCGAAAAACGACCAGCCGTTTGACATTAATATTTCTTTGATGCTAGATATAAGCAGTTCATACAGGCCCATGATGTATGAGAGTAGAACCAATATTTCACTTTCACTTCTTCAACGATGGTCGGCAATCTCTCCGGCTACTTCTTCTTTACAAAGATGGCTAGTTGCCCGGCTATTTCTTCTTTACAATAGATGGTTATTTCAATTTCTCCGGCTATTTCTTCTTTACAATAGATGGCTATTTCTTCTTTACAATGACTTTGTCTTTATGTATTGGAGGACAATTTAAATTTTGATAAATATTTTGTTTGAGAAAAAAAGTATGCGTTTATTGTAAAGCAGATAATTAAGATATGTACTAATTTTGGTAATAATAATAATATGACTAAATCTAATATTAATATATGCATACATTGTGTTAATTTGATCCGCTATTGATTTTTTACCAAAATTTCTCTCTGGAACCAAAGTAAAGGAAAACAAATTAAATAGATTTTTATCCTTAATTCATTCAAATGAAGATTTACAATAACGCCATTTTCCTTGTCAAAGCTCGATAGAGATTACCCTGTAATTAAAACACTTGGAGAACTCGACCAAAGTGATATAATAATTAAATAATTATGATACTGTGAAGTCGTTATGGTTGATTGTGTGTATCAAAGACATTGACGGGGTAGTTAGAGATTATTAGTGCGTCACTACCAATCGGAACACTTGGGCGGGGCATAATGATATTAGAAGAGTTTTAAATGGAATAAAGTTACATTATCTTCATAATAATAAGGCCTTAATAGTTATACTTAATATTACACTTTTGTTTATGGGAAGTTTTGTAACTGGAATGAGCTTGTATCTTAATAAGTAGGTGTGTGTGTGTGTGATTGTAATAATATCCTAGCAATATAAAAGCTCACAGATGTTCTTAAAATAAAACATTTACAAAATTTTATTACTTTATTATTATCATTATTTTTCTTTTTAAAACGGGTTAATTTGTATATGTTCATCTTTTGATATTGATAGCATTTTTAAATATAAAAATTAAAACAATTTATGATCAATTATTTGATTGCTCTTAGTCTTGGCTGTTTGCAGGCGGCATAGATTGTAAGACATCAAGCCAAAACATGTCACCCGACATTTAGTGTATTGTCGCACTTTGATGACTTACACTTTCATATTTTCTCATACAATACTACATACTGATCGGTTGTAAGATGATTTGTTACTGTTAGGCCTTGTCTGACATGTCTGACGTAATATGTGATAATTTGCCTTGATAGGTGTGTACATGTTTACACACGTGTTCTACTACGCTTCGTGATAAGCCGGGGGTCCGTTAGGGTTAGGGTTTGCAAGGCTCTCAGACAATCATTTATAATTAACGGTGATAACTGCTTTTATTCTGCCATTGATAAAAAGTAACAACCTGTAAGAAATCTTTTCGTTTACTTTATCACTGAATCCATTAAAAAAAAAGTGGTAGCTTTATTTTTTACCATTCTCACTTATATCAAAGGTCTAATCTGATGGGCATATTCATTGATTATGACCCGATCCGGAGACAGTGCCATATTCTGATGCCCAATGTTGGCATGTGATATTTGAATATTGCCTTAATAAATGATTTAATATTGCGTCATCAAAATTATCCTTTAACCCTATAGCCTATATTATGGCAAAGTCATTTTTTTTCCACGTCACATGTTTAACACTGTAGTATTCATCATATCATTTACTTGATAAATAAGGGGTCGGTGTTTTGGGGGGTGGTGGGGGTAATGGCTGTGGTTGTAGCAGTGTGGTTGTAGTAGTTTGGTTGTAGCAGTTTGGTAACATTTTGAAAGTTTTCTCAACACTGAGGTGTCTACATTTGGATTTTTTAAATCTCATTAGATTAATAAAAATGGACGGGTCTTGTTGCATAAAAAAAAATGATGTCTGGTGAAATGGTGTGGTTAAAATTATTACATTTATAGTGTCCATCTTATTGTGGTCTGTCTTGATGTTTTAGCCCACGGCTTGACCAGTTCCCCCATCTATTGAATTTTTTTAAAGGGCCCTGCCGTTGTCAGTTTATGGGATAGTTACATGTTTCTCAGGTCTAGAGGATGTTGGGTTCCTAAAACTGGGGGACCGAGCAAGGTTTTGTTCTTGTTTGTTGAAGGCCTGAACGTATACCAGTGTAACAGCAGCACAGCACTATTGACAGCAGCACAGCACTATTGACAGCAGCACAGCACTATTGACAGCAGCACAGCACTATTGACAGCAGCACAGCACTGTTGACAGCAGCACAGCACTATTGACAGCAGCACAATACTGTTCAAAGCAACACAGCATCGTGTAAATAAGTGATGTCTTTTAGAGATCTTTCTGACTCGTATATAAAGTCCAACCGTCCACCGTGATGGTCATCAGTGATGTTCGGACATCAGTCCAGCCGCAAGGCGGTGACCAGACAAGAGTCAATAGTATTAAAGCTTGATTATAATCTGGTTATCTCACCGTAGATGAATGTCAAGTAGAGAATCCCTAGATTTGTTCTATAGATCATGAATTTTTTTATATTTAAATCATGGAGTTTGTTCTTGAAATCATGAAGTTTGTTATTTAAATCATGAAGTTTGTTCTATAAATCATGAAGTTTGTTGTCATAATGCGATGTTTTTGTTCTATAGATCATGGTGTTTGTTGTTCTATAGATCATGATGTTTGTTGTTCTATAGATCATGATGTTTGTTGTCCCACGCCGCAGTAGTGACATCTTTAACAAACATCACAACAATATTGACAATATGAGTCAATATAAAACAAAAAGTTATCGACTTGATATGCAGATCGATTTCCACTGATAAACTTTTAATATATATTCATAGTTTTTTGCGAATTTAAGTTTAATTTCATACAGTACACTACAGCTAACAAGCGTAGACCAGCGTATAGACTCTATATGTCTAGGTCTCAAATTTTACTTTACCAATCTTTGACATCTTTAATTTCCTTTTTTTTTTTCCAAATAAATGACAGTCGTAGTTATTTTTGTTTAATTTCGCGGCTTTAGTGCGCAATATTACGGGAATTTTTAATTGAAGTTTTAATTAAATTGCGAAATAAAATGTTTTTAACAATTAAATTATTTTTACGTGCGCAAGACACGCTGAATATGTTTTAAAACACGGTAGATTTTTTAAAAACAGTTGTTTTTTTTTTTGGTTTTTTTTTTGTTTAAAAATTTTTTTTTTCACGTAATAGTTTAAACTGATCAGCCTACTAGTCCAACTAAAGAGTATCATGGGGGTTGGCTATTCTCGCTAGAAACATTAGACATGAATTCATCGAGAGGGAACTCGATCTTACGAGGAAATGAAATCAGATCTGTGCCCGACTGGCATGTGATTAGGTTACAAACATGCTAAGGCTTCCTTTGTCTGTTTCATTGAGTCTGCGCTATTGTTTACAATTCCCTGTTAATTTATGCCAAAAAAATTTCGAACACATTTCGGCCTAGCAGCAGACTCAAGGCTGAGCTTATATTTTTTTAAAAATGTAGTTTTAAAAAATTCCATTGTTAAACTTCGATACCTTTACGATAGAATGCCGCTCGCTACAAACTGATATTTTGATTAATTTTTTCTAAAACATAAAATTTATATTTCATAGTCTTACTTTTTTTTTTTTTTATTAAACCGGTCTTAGAAAAATAAAAAAAAAAAACTTATATTTTTAAAATAAGATCACAAAAAACGGTATATTATTATTTTAAATGTTAATTATTGTTAACCGGGCTTAACCATGACGTCATTTCGCATAAAAGCACACTGTAAAACCGCACTCTCGGCGCTTAATTTGTCCACTTTTCCCTCGACAACGGCTTTAACCATTTAATCTCTGGCCCATCGCGCGTTTGATCACAACAGCGATTATAACTTGTGGCCGCCGTAACTCAAATGTATCTTTACATCACACGTAAACTATATGAGCCGAAACACTCACTGTTGTGTAGTTGGGTGGGGAGGTGGGGGGGCCACCCGCGGTGAAGCACAATCAGAAACAAAACTGTGTGCATCTGAGCAGTCGGTCAACTTGGAACGGCTGGCCATTAGCATCGCGGATATGTTATCAAATTTCAAAGAAAGACAATTTTTATAAAAAATTATTATTTCTCCCGTTTTATTTCCATCTCAATGACTCGATGAAGTTGGGATGTTGTATTTTTGTCTCCAAGAAGTTGTATAATTGTTCACACGTGCAGATTTGTGTCCCAAATGTTGTAAAATTGTGTGCAAAATATTGTGTCCAAATGTGTAATTGTTCAGTTCACGCATTGTTTTCATTTTGATACAATGTCCGTGATATTAATTTTTGTAATCGAATGTTGTATAGTATTGTCCGAATGTTGTAAAGTTGTGTCCAACTGTTGTAAAGTTGTGTCCAACTGTTGTATAGTTGTGTCCGAATGTTGTATAGTTGCGTCCGACTGTTTTATAGTTGTGTCCGAATGTTGTATATTTGTGTCCGAATATTGTATAGTTGTGTCCGACTGCTTTATGGTTGTGTCCGAATGTTGCAAAGCCTACACTAAAAAGAAGGGGCACCACCCGATAGACCAGAATTGTCGGTAGTCCGGCACCGAGCCGGTCCCGAACGTGCCGGATTATCTGACTTCTGCTGTATTTTCTTTTTAAAAAAAATAATTTTAATTTTTAAAAAAAAACGTATCCTTTCCTTTTTTTTTTTAAATCCACTATTTCATTTTTAAAAATATTTGATTAATTTGTGCGGCTGGTTGTTATAGTTGTACACAAATGTTACGCATTTGTTAAACAAATGTTACCCAAATGTTGAATAGAATAGAAGTAAACAATATACAGTAAAGTGTGCGTGTGTATAATTTACATTGTATAGTCGCTGAATTTCTCGATGATCCTAAACACCGCGAGATGAAAACTAAGCCTGACGTCATGTCATGTGTTTGAAACTAAGTCTGCCGTCATGTGTTTGAAACTAAGTCTGCCGTCATGTCATGTGTTTGAAACTAAGTCTGCCGTCATGTGTTTGAAACTAAGTCTGACGTCATGTCATGTGTTAGAAACTAAGCCTGACGTCATGTCATGTGTTAGAAACTAAGCCTGACGTCATGTCATGTGTTTGAAACTAAGTCTGACGTCATGTCATGTGTTAGAAACTAAGCCTGACGTCATGTCATGTGTTAGAAACTAAGTCTGACGTCATGTCATGTGTTAGAAAATCACCGACGGGGAAATTGAATTTCAAAGTCTCAAAATGTTTAGTTGAGTCCAATAACAGATTGTTCACACTGATGTTTGCTGTTAGCCATAGTATAATATACATCTTATGTCAGCATTATGCTGCGTTCGCATAGACATCTGGATTGCAGTATGTTCTTCAGCTCGGTACATGGCATATGGTTTCAATATATATATATATATATACATTTGTACAATATATGTACTAGGTTGTTGTGGGGCGTCTGTGCGCCCCCTTTTTTTCAAAAGCCCAGCTAACCTCCGTGAATGTTATTGCATGCGTTCGAATCAGTGTGTCCGACAACCAAAAACCACAGTTCACGGCTTATTTATGGGTAATATTCCTTGTTTGATAAATACGAAAGAGTTACCTCTTCCAAAAATTAAAGTATAAGCTCAATCAATGACGTCATATAATATTTTACGGCGAGAAACACCACACGCTCTGACTGTTAATCTCGAAACCAAAATGATAATTATTTTACATCTATGTTTTCAATTTAAAAAAAAAAAAATTAGAGTGATGTCTCTTGGCTTTACAGAATCATTTAGTGGAACAGTCTGGGCTTTCATTATGTCTTATTTCTGTAGGAGAAACTCATTAAAAAAAAAAATATGATTTTAAAAATGCTTTTGACAATCGTTTCTTTACGCGTGTACTCAGACATGCTGTTATTGACCTCGCTCTGTTTAATAATGGAATTTAGCCATACGTTCATTGTAATTATAGAATTTAGCCAGACATTCATTGTAATTATAGAATTTAGCCAGACGTTCAGTGTAGTTATAGAATTTAACCAGGCGTTCTTTGTAATTATATAATTTAGCCAGATGTTCATTGTAATTATAGAATTTAGCCAGACGTTCATTGTAATTATAGAATTTAGCCAGACGTTCATTGTAATTATATAATTTAGCCAGACGTTCATTGTAATTATAGAATTTAGCCAGATGTTCATTGTAATTATAGAATTTAGCCAGATGTTCATTGTAATTATAGAATTTAGCCAGACGTTCGTTGTAATTACTAATGACACTTTCAAGAAATCATTTTTTTTTTAATGTTAACGCCGATGACTTAGATTATAGTGCTGATGGTGAAGATGTCTTGTCGACCATTTAGAGGTTGACGCCCATGGTTGCCATGGTGGAATATAACCTTGTCATGTTGGAATATAACCTTGTCATGGTGGTATATAACCTTGTCATGGTAGAAAATAACCTTGTCATGGTGGAATCCTTGTCATGGTGGAATATGAACTTGTCATGGTGGTATATAACCTTGTCACGGTGGTATATAACCTTGTCACGGTGGTATATAACCTTGTCATGGTGGAATATGACCTTGTCATGGTGGAATATAACCTTGTCATGGTGGAATATAACCTTGTCATGTTGGAATATAACCTTGTCATGGTGGAATATAACCTTGTCATGGTGGAATATAACCTTTTCATGGTGGAATATAAACTTTTCATGGTGGAATATAACCTTTTCATGGTGGAATATAAACTTTTCATGGTGGAATATAACCTTGTCATGGTGGAATATAACCTTTTCATGGTGGAATATAACCTTGTCATGTTGGAATATAACCTTGTCATGGTGGAATATAACCTTGTCATGGTGGAATATAACCTTTTCATGGTGGAATATAACCTTGTCATGGTGGATTATAACCTTTTCATGGTGTTCATAAAATGTATACCCATAAAAACCTTATAGAAATGTAATGTATGATAAACGTATCGAAGTATGCTCCGGCTAGCAAAAGATTAGGTTTATAAATCGAACAATTTATATTGAATGGTTAGAGAATAAATCTATTGGTTGGTAATATATTATACTCTTGAGTAAAGATTTTTTTTTAAAATTATAATTTGTTAGATTTATTGTCGAAAGAAATGGATTCATTATTGAAACATAAGAAACAGATTAATGAATTACAGAAAACAAATATTAAACTAAAATATTTCTACAGCAAAACTAAAGACAGATTGAATCTATTTGGTTTAGGAATAGGTTTACTTATTTAAAGGTGAGATGGATTGGTTAAAGTATATAAATTAACGGTCAGGGTTAAAGTATATAAATTAACGGTCAGGGTTGAGGGGTAGGTATTTAGTTGTTGAAAAGCTCTATAAAATTAATTAAAACTCTAGAATAAACCCTGTTGTACCTATATTAGCGTATATCAGATTGGAGATACCGACAATACATTGAATGGGGCAGAGGGGGAGGGGGTTACTGTGTCGGTGGCGNTTTTTTTTTTTTGCGCCGACGCGAACTTTTTAAAAAAAATGGTTTTAAAAAAGATTTTGGGTCGGAGGATAAACTTAATCAGTTCACACGCTCGGAGTTGGGGGGGGGGGTGAGGGGGGGTACACGACTACCCACTTAAAAGAGTGGACGGTCAAGTTGGCTAGACGGTCAAAAACCTTTATCTTACTTGGGATAGACTTCGGACCGGTGGGCACAGACTGGATGAGCGTCCTAAAATTGTCCGGTAATAAAGAGTAACAAAAACTATATATACGTATTTACCGCCTAACATCACCACCTGCGACAGTGCAAAAAAACCACGCCATTATTCGCGCCTAGTTGTTATTCAATATATATTATATATATAAATGATATTATGGGTCAGCTTTTCATTGAGAGCCGCATAAAGTAATACGAGCAAAACAAGGCCAGTTTAGATAAATAGCTTATTGATCTTTTGTATTCTTATGTTAGCTGATATATCATGATTCGGATGTGTTCTGGTATAGCCTGACGTGCTCTGATATATTATGATGTGTTCTTATACAGCCTGGTGTGTTCTTATACAGCCTGGTGTGTTCTGATATAGCCTGGTGTGTTCTTATACAGCCTGGTGTGTTCTGATATAGCCTGGTGTGTTCTTATACAGCCTGGTGTGTTCTTATACAGCCTGGTGTGTTCTTATACAGCCTGGTGTGTTCTTATACAACCTGCTGTGTTCTGATATGACCCGAAATATTCTAATGTATTTAAAGATACCCCGATGTATTACGATGCAGCATGTTATTTTCTGACGTGCTATGGTGTTTACCGTTGCCATCCAGTGAAGTCCGTATGTACTCAGTTTTATTCCGGAACATTCCAGTACGGTCCGGTGTGTTCATTTACTGTCAGAAGTATTTTTTTCATGTCCGACATATTTCTCTATTTTATAGCGTATTCCAATATAGTCTAGTGTGTTCCCTTATAGTCCGATGTAAACTAATTAAGTCGGGCGTATTCCAATGCTGGTCGGTATATTCTGTTAGTGTCATGGGTATTAATAAATTGCCCGTTGAATTCTCATAGATAAATTTAACCCAATACCCTGATTACTGACCACTGAGTCACTTGTTAACCAACCCGGGTCAGGTGTAGTCACCTCTGTTACTCAGCCTCTCATCTTGGCGAGTCACTGACCATTGCCCTCTGTCCTTTCTGTTCTCGTGGGACAAACTACGTCATTAGACGTCATCATAAAAATAAGTTTTTTCTTGTTTTAAATTTTTTAAAAATATTTTCTAAATTAATTTATTGGTAAATTTTCCAGTTGATATTAAATCATCATAAATTAAATAAATTCTATCTATAATTAACAATATTTTAAAGTTAACACTATTTTAAAGTTGACACTGTTTTAAAGTTAACACTATTTTAAAGTTGACACTGTTTTAAAGTTAACAATATTTTAATGACTCGAATGTTTCTTTCAGAAGTCTTATGAATAACACCTTGTTTAACTATTACAGCACACACTCTGCGCTTTATAATAAATATTTATGTTTAAAAATTATTGTACAAATTACATCTGTGTTTAAAATGCACACAAAGGGCAATGACGACGGTGCGAATAAAACTTCACTTCATATTTTATATAAACAACTTTTTTTGTACGTTTATTTTGATATTTTTTTTATTTATTATTATTTTTTATTTTTTTTTTTTTTTGCTATTGAATATCGTTTGTTCAAAACATTTTATTCATTATTTTCTCTTTTTAAAAATATTTCTTCGTATGTGCTAAATTTTTTTTTTCAATACCACAAGTTCCGACGGGCTTGGTTGCTAGTATATTATAATCTAATCACGATCCTTCGATATTAACGGGGTAATTAATAATGCTGTATATTCCCAGGTCGACTAAACCATGGCGGTGTAATTTTACACGAGGCGTTAGTTACATCTTATCCGCCTAGGATCACGCGCCCATATGTGCTGCAGTCGGTATGGGTTTAAATATGAGCATCGAACCATTATGTGGAAGCTGATGTTTATAAAATTCGATTTTTTCCCCCCTCCGCCATGAGCCGAGCGACATAGCGCCCGGGTCTAAATGTTTATTTTTATTTCAACTCATGCTCGCCTAGTGGCAGCATTTCATAGGGCCAACTCGGTGATATCGTATTATAGCGTCGTTAAGTTTTCAAAACTGCGCTGTGATCGATATAATCTTATAGACAACCCGTGGATGCCGGTATAGACAACCCGTGGATGCCGGTATAAACAACCCGTGGGATGCCGGTATAGACAACCCGTGGATGCCGGTATAGACAACCCGTGGATGCCGGTATAGACAACCCGTGGATGCCGGTATAGACAACCCCTGGATGCCGGTATAGACAACCCCTGGATGCCGGTATAGACAACCAGTGGATGCCGGTATAGACAACCAGTGGATGCCGGTATAGACAACCCGTGGACGCCGGTATAGACAACCCGTGGACGCCGGTACGATTAACACGAGGCTCTGTGTTACTTTTGTTTAATGCGCTTAGAACTACTCCATAGAGACTCGACCATCAGTAGTGAATTTAGACTTTGACATTTGTGTTAAAAATTTGCATTAACTAATAAATACCAATTATGTGATAATGCATAATTATGTAAATTAGGTGCCATATTAGGACCAATAATGATTGTGGGCCATTAGGAAGTAAGGGATTTAAGTTGCCGACTTTTACTTGAAACCTAAAAGCAGCGACAATTTAGTTGTACTCAATAGCACTTGCAGGGGCTGATCAAGAATGTTGATTGCTAATGTGAAAGCTTCGATTTGACAACCGTACCCAGCAGGAGATGAATTTTTTTTTAGACGGTCACAAAGTCAACAGCGCTGACTGATTTAAAGTCGTTTATCTCATATGTTAATAATAATATTTTACCCTAAAAATTCATTTCTAAAACCAGTTACTCGTAGCGATAGACGTACTTACGCGCCTACGCGTTTCACTCGCTACGCTACAAGTATGTTCTGCTTTAACCCAGAAAATAGGTTCTTTATTGAGTTAGAATATTTAAAGGTCATTTTGAGCTATTATTCCTAGGTCCTTCCTTGAAAAAAGCACCTCCACTCCTAGGATCTTCCTTAAGCCAACACTGCCAACACCTCCACTTCTAGGACCTTCCTTAAGCCGCCACCTCCACTCATAGGTCCTTCCTTAAGCCATCAGCTCCACTCATAGGTCCTTCCTTAAGCCATCAGCTCCACTCATAGGTCCTTCCTTAAGCCAGCACCTACACTCCTAGTCCTGGTTAAGACTGGAATTCCCCCAAGACCACAAATAGTTTGTTGTTTTACAACATGTAACGGTACCATCAGCTGACCTGTAACAAGAAGGGGGTGGGGGCGGGCCAAAACTCAAGATACAAGTTAAAATTATGACCCTAGACCCTAGAGGCGAACTTTCAACAGCCAATAAAACGACAGTTCTTGAGGCTGGGACTTAACAGTGGTTCTCAAACCTTGCGGGTTCTTCGCCAAGATCTTAAATAGTTCATTACCGCCAGCGGCCGTCAATACAACTTCTCTACAACTTAATTAACACTAGCTAAATGACTTTTTTATTATTATTATAATTTAAGGCTGTTATGGATTAATTTTAATTTAATCGTTAACTTTTGAACAATTGCCGAATTATTCGATAATTTTGATAAAAGCTGAAAATAAGATGTCTGACGTTATTACACTGAAAATTTCATAAAATGCCCATCACTTAAGTGTTTAATTTAAAAAAATAATTTTAGGAGATATATTTAAATATATATAGTTCCATTCAATGTCAATGAATTTAAATTTTGTTATCGTTAAATAAGTAAAAACAATGTTTGTTTTTTTGTTTATATCATTTTCCTTATTAAAACTGCTTATTTTTAATTTTTACACTTTATAATACTTTTATTTTAATGGAGAAGTATGTACGTAAAAAGAAACTATGATTGATTTTTAATTATTTATTAATAAATCGACAAAATTGTTTAAAATATTTTCTTCGCTATTGTATTGATTAAAATTAATTTAAACGATAAAAATATTTAACTATTAATCGAGAAATTAATCGTTGATTTCCGCGGCACTATTATAATTATTATGAAAAGTCATTTCACTAATATCCCAATGCGACTTAATGACTTGGATGTCATTAGTGGACTTAAACCCCCCCCCCCCAACNCCCCTCCCCCCAAAGAAATCGCCCAATTCGCCGCCACCGCCACAACCCCCGACGGTAATTTTCCCCAGCGTCTCCGCCAAGACCACACACCAACACACGGGGCCACAGGAGATCAGAGAACGACGGGACAAGTCATCCGTAACGGAATATGCTGCTCGTGTGTTGGGGGGGGGGGCAAGCGTACAGCAGTGTGAGTGTGTAAGGGCTAGGAGGGGGGGAATCTTAAGATGTTTTAATGGGAACGGGTAGAGGACGCCCCTGGAGCCGTTAATGCGTTCAGATTTTTCTGTTTATTTTAAACTTAAGCTTTGTGATTATTGTTGTGTCGTCCATGGTCCATCTACAAACAGTGTGACTAAATTAGTCACGCGACTGGCTTGTAGGCATTGTAGGGATGATGGTTTAGGTGTGTGGCGTGTGGATTGTGGTGATGGGTGTGTCGAAGCGAATTAAAATTTTGGAAGAAGGCAAGAAACTAATTAGAAGAAATTTCAGACAGCTGAACCAAAGCTTTAATTGTAATGTGTGTAGGCACATATCAATATGAACACATGTTTAAATACCTTAATACCGAATGCAGAATTCGGAACGTTATTTTCTTATATTCTTCCTTCTAAATTACTCTTTTGATGAAATTGATATCAATTTTTATCATTGCTTTATTTATCACATTCTTTCAGTCCACATGTATATATCAATTTGAAACACATTATTTTCCTATTTGCGTTACAGACTGACCAGTTGATTCAATATAAAACAAGTAAGCTGCTTGGTCATCACTCCAAAACTGCTGGACTTAACGCTGCGGACCAACCTACCTCGACCACAGCAAGGTCGGTAAGAGACAATGTCCTCGGACCGACCATCCCCACAGCAGCAGCAGCAACAGCAGCAGCAACAACAGCAACAGCTGCACCAGAAATCCCAGCCGGACCACCGCTACCTCATCACCCATTACGACGACCCCAAGATCAGGATGGCGGCCGCCGCCGCAGCAGCATCGTACCCTTACTTTCTCCCGGCAGGGGCGGCGCCGCACCTCGGGGACTACTCGAACGGGCACATTATCAGCCCGGCCGCAGCGGCGGCGCTCGTGTCCCCGCCGCACCCGTCTTTTTTCTCCGCCCTCCACATGACCCCCCACGCCATGTCGACGGCCCTGCTCAAAGGGTTGGGTCGGAATCTGCCCCTGCTGGCCTCAGACTTTATGTCCCACTCGGGGGACATGTACGCCGCCGCGCTCAGGGGCGTGGGACTGGGCGTCGGGCCACCGGAGGCTCAGGACGCTGACGTCAAGGACGATCCAAAGGCGGAGCTGGAGGGAATGGACTTGTGGAAGAAGTTTCACAGCATCGGCACCGAGATGGTGATTACCAAATCTGGGCGGTAAGTCGACATGTTGTTGTCGCTGTTGGTGGAGATGTTGTTGTTGTCGCTGTTGGTGGAGATGTTGTTGTTGTTGTTGCTGTTGGTGGTGATGTTGTTGTTGTCGCTGTTGGTGGAGATGTTGTTGTTGTTGTTGCTGTTGGTGGTGATGTTGTTGTTGTCGTTGTTGTTGGTGATGTTGTTGTTGTTGTCGCTGTTGGTGGTGATGTTGTTGTTGTTGTCGCTGTTGGTGGTGATGTTGTTGTTGTCGTTGTTGGTGGTGATGTTGTTGTTGTCGCTGTTGGTGGTGATGTTGCTGTTGTCGTTGTTGGTGGTGATGTTGTTGTTGTCGTTGTTGGTGGTGATGTTGTTGTTGTCGTTGTTGGTGGTGATGTTGTTGTTGTCGCTGTTGGTGGTGATGTTGTTGTCGCTGTTGGTGGTGATGTTGTTGTTGTTGTCGCTGTTGGTGGTGATGTTGTTGTTGTTCTCTTGTTGTTTGTGAAGTTGTTGTTTCATTCATTAATACCTCTGTCTATAAAATTTGTCATTGCTCCGAACGCTAACCGTCTCATCTCACATATAACATTTGGAAATAATGAAGCTTGTGAGCAAACTTTTTTGTCTCGGTCATGTCCAGAAACTCAATTCAAGATAAACGTAGAATTAACAAACATCAGTTCTGATAAGTCCAAACAGGATTACCAGGATATTAATATTTCGCGTTGAAACATCGTTGCCTATTTTAAAAGAAAATATCCACATTGTGGATACACCGGCAAATCCACAGAGACTAATCACTTAAAGAATGTGTTGATTTAACTACTAAAAAAAAACAACTTACGGTTATAAAATTAGAAAAAACAAATTAATATAAACTGCCGACGTTTTCACGAGTTTATTTGTGTGATCGCTGGTCTGGTAAATGACGAGGGAATGTGGAGGGCGGGAATCTGTTTTTAAGGCGCGTTAAAAATAGCGAAAATTTCATTGTTAATCCTTGATGAGATCTATAACTATTTATTTTTTCGAAACGAAATTAACGTATTTTGACCAATGTTAGCTGCATGTAATATGTATTAACGCTCACATGCGTGGTAAAGTATGCCATAACTTGTTTAATAAACATTATGAGGAGAAAAAATATAATTCTTCCGTTTCTGTAATGCTTGATTATTATAATTTATTGATCTCGACTTTTATATTCAACAAATTGTAACCGGATGCTCCCTTAGCGGCCGGAAAGTTTCAGCCCCGGTCATTCGATAAGAGAGTAGATTACAGGGGCGGCGACCCGTTTTGTCCCAATTTCCCACACGACTGTATTTTATGTTCGATTCTGTTCGTAGTTGTAGGATGTCAGTGGATGTCGCTGTAACAGAATGTAATTGTGAGTGGGGTGGGGGTGGGAGTGTGTGGGGG
>MUZC01000037.1:170676-182461 GCA_002072015.1 Radix auricularia | reverse complement strand
GGGGTGTGGCGAACAGCCCTTTGAATCCCACTTGTTGCGGGTGGGTTGCCGTGGACGGATGTGGGTTGTCTTTAGTTTTGGGTTGGTGTAAGGGTCATTTGTCCGTCAGCAAAGTAGCAAACACAGTTGCACGGTATACATTTTTATTTTTCTCTAAAAAAAAACAATTAACGCCCCACAAACACAGATATCATATTTCTTTTAAAGATATTTGCTGCGCCGTAATTCTAAACTTTTGCGTGGCGCCGATCAGTAAACAGCGCGGCCGGGCAACCGGACTAACGTAACATTTGTGTTGACTGTATTTAAAAAAATCACAGGTTTTTAATACATTTAATCTGCAAGTAAGAGGCTCAAGACAGATATTGAACTAAGCCACTGAACATCTTCTTTTGTTCATTTATATATATATAATAATATAGAAATATATAGTCATTGAATGGTTTAACATGTCAATGTGGTGATATTTCACCTAAAATCACAAAACTAACTTTAAAATGTTAGACTCTAAAATTGAAATAAACCAATTATCTATTTGAGGGATGAAGATAAGAGGGGAGAGAGAAAGAGAGACGGGAGAGAGAGACAGAGCGCGACAACTTAGTTTTATCGCTCTCAGAATTACACGTGTAATTGTAATTGAATTTGATTTTGTTTTCATCTTTTCTCGAGTTCGTCCCTGCCTTAGTACAGTTGAAAACATCAAAGGGTTTTTCCAGCATCGACATTGTCATCATTTTAATTTCTCGCTGTTTTCTTCAAATCTTTGTTCTTTAAAAAGAAACAAAAATTGTTCTTCTTTTTTCCGCCCATTTAAGAATAAAACTTTCGGAAGACAATCGTGGAAATGAGAAAATATGTGTGACTTTGTGAAATGTGTAGCTGTTGTGAAATGTGAAGGTGTTGTGAAATGTGTAGGTGTTGTGAAATGTGAAGGTGTTGTAAAATGTGTAGCTGTTGTGAAATGTGTAGCTGTTGTGAAATGTGTAGCTGTTGTGAAATGTGTGGGTGTTGTGAAATGTGAAGGTGTTGTGAAATGTGTAGGTGTTGTGTGTTTGTATGAGTAATGGTTTATTCAGTTTGTTATTCTGTAGTACATTGGACTTGTATTTGACGCAACAAGCTTCCAACATCGAACACATATAGATGTCTTTTGTTCAACATTGATTTTTGTAAAGACTTTCTTCTAAAGTTGTTTTCTAATAATGATGTGTTGTAAAGATGTGGGTCTGGGTGTCTTCATGCGACAGTAAGTGAAGACAGCACGAGGTTAGCTGTGGGGGGGGGGGTTACATTTGGCACCCTGTCTTCCGAACCCAACTAAACACCCTGTCTTAATACCACAACACACACACACACACACGCGCGCGCGCGTAATTATTAATTTTTAAAATGTTTTAGTTTTACACATCAACACAAACACACCACCTAACACATCAACACACTCACACTACCGAACACATCAACACACACACACACCACCTAACACATCAACACACTCACACTACCGAACACATCATCACACACACACACCACCTAACACATCAACACACACACACCACCTAACACATCAACACACACACCACCTAACACATCAACACACACACACACCACCTAACACATCAACACACACACACACCACCTAACACATCAACACACTCACACTACCGAACACATCAACACACACACACACCACCTAACACATCAACACACACACACACACACCACCTAACACATCAACACACATAGCACCTAACACATCCGCAATTTTACATTTTATGTTACACATTTTTCGATCCTTAAAAGTAGTAACACAATGCTTCACTTTCGCTTCAAAAGTGCTGGATGGTATCGGAAGATTTAAGCCCAGCAGTCGTCAGTATTAGCAGACGACCTGAATGTAACTCGTGGGGTCGTTATGGCGCTACGGCTACGTGTGGAACTGGCTCTAGAAATCAAGTAATTGGTTTATGTTTCGGCGCCCGGGGAACGGGAATTGGAAGGTCGGGACAAGGGGGGGGGGGTTGCGCTTAAGGTAAGGGTGGCGTAACAAATCTGGTTTATTGAAGGGGAAGAAGGGAATATGTGTGGGGAGGGGGTGGTATGTCAGGGTGACATCATGGTGTGAGTGTGTCAGGTTGGGTGGATACATTATTATAGGTGTGAGGGTGGAAACGTGGGAAGCTGGAAAGGTGGGGAAAATGGAATGGTGTAAAGGTGATAGGTGGGAAGGTGGCGGAGTGAGTAGAGGGGGGGGGGCAAGGAATCTGGCCATTAAAAGAAACTACATCACCGTCGCCACTGTGGCCGTCTAGACGGCTCGTTACAACAGTCTAACGAACCGCCCTGTCTTAATGATAATGTCTCCGTTTTTTTTTCCTTCATTTTTATACAGTAAAGTGGGGGATTGGGGGAGGGAAGTTGGTGAGAAGAATCACCCTCGGTGGAAGCCTCGGCTCCTGATGTATCACAGAGGCAAACTCGTGCTAATTTTTACTCATCACAACCGCGGACCGTTTATTAACAACAAAAGTGTCCTGTTAAACGGGACAATAAGCTGTAAATAAACGCCGAATTCCACAGAGAAGCATTTTTGCTATGCAAGTAATTTACTTCAACCGCACCTAGAAATTTAATGTTTAAAAATCGCAACAAAAACCAACCTGCCCTCCATGGACGTTCGTCCACGATGTATCTCAAAAAATCCTCTGGTGACTCTTTATTAAGAAGTATAAGGGAGATGAGAATCCGGTTAATCTCAAAACCACAGGTTCAGCTCCGGTTAAACGAGGGAAAAGGGGTCGAGCATCACAACAATCTTGTTTGCCCATTTCGGATTAACCGGTTCGCGTTAAGCCCTTCCCCCCCACCCCCCTCCCCGCACACACACAAATCTAGCTAAGAGATTAAGCCTAACATGCGTCGTGGTTTACGGGCCGAGCTTTGTCTGAGGGCCGGGCACAGAGACGGGGCTTTGATGGGCAACTGCCCCCCGTTGTGCCGGTGCTGGCCGAACTCGCGCGGATGTTGGTGATAAGATTCATACCGCGTGAAGTTATCGCGGAGGGGGTGAGGGCGGTGGGGGGGGGGTAGGAGGACGAGCCAGACAGCACTCACACGCACAAATACACGGAGACACACACACACACAACATACTCGAGCACATACACACTCCGCCCATAACATGTACAATCCATGTACACAATAACAAGCATATACACATTTTATGTCCCCACGGGCGATGGAACATTCGCAACAGGAAACAACTTTTCCTCGAACTCTATTTAACTTCAACAAACAAACCTTTTTCAAGAACTACTACAAACAAACATTCAAACGTGCAGTGATTGAATTTAAACGATTACCCAAGGAATGTCTCCATGTATGTAAGTGTAATACATGTTAAAAAAAACGAGTAATCAAAGCGCGTCACAATTTCCGTCATGCAATGTCATAATACGAAGTGGTTCGTCTCTTCTTGATGTAACAGCCAATGGGACTACCATCGTCTGCTTCCGGAGATTAAGAGACGCAAATATTTGGAAAAAAAGGAGGAAGAGCTGAAAATACACTGTATCCGCTTTCCTTATCTCCTCCTCCCTCGGCCTCCCTCTTCATCTCTTCCAATTGTTCTGAAAATTACACAACACAACCCTCCGTCCCTCCCTCTTTCCTTTCCACGAAACCTGTTTTGAATTGGGAAAAGTGTTTTGTTGTTGTTTGTTTTGTTGCTTTGTTTTGTTTTTTTTTGTGTGTGTGTTTTTTGCGCAAAGAATTGTGGGGTCAGATCTTAATCCAAAGTGTTCACCGAATCACCGCTGTCCTTCATGGAATCACGACTTGAATTAAAAGTGCTTAGGGAAACGCAGCAACAGATTCCAACAAATTTATTTTGTCTTCGCCGTGGAGGGCGAGTACATGGGCGTCAACTCGTGGAAAATTAGAAATACCAAACTCCGAGACAACGCGCGAGGGTTTTCGAGTTCGCGTCAGGACGCAAGTCGACCAGAAAGATCTCTCACACCCCTCGTCCCCGTCCACCCCATCAATTTACCACGGAGGGTGACGTGGGGTGGGACCCACACGCACAAAAACACGTACACCCCCGGTTCCGGTATGGCGCGCGCATCACCGTGAGTTCTCTTGTATTGTAGGTACAGCTCACGGCTGAGGTTTCAAGCTAGTGAAAGAAAATAATAATGTGATCCCCTGCTACGTAGACTAAACGCATGCACCCGCCTCACCCCAGCGGTTGTGAGGGAGATGTCGCTGGGAGATAACCGAGTCGTGCACTTAAATGAGAGTTGTTGTTCCTCATTGAACCTTCCTTTATTTGAGATGTTTTCGCTTGGAGAATGTGCCACAGAATAAAAACTATTCCGATGATTTATTCATATATTTAAACTAGGGCTGTTATCGATTAATTAAAATTTAATCGTTAACTTTTGAAAAATTACCGAATAATTAATCAATAATTTTGATTAAGCTAAAATTATATTATGACGTCATTAATTAAACTGACAATTTCAAGGGAAGTAACAAAAACAGGCAATTAACATTTTTTAAATTTAAAATTAGAGCTTATTTTAAAGTTTACACTCACAAAATCTTTTTTCTTAAATGGAGAAGTTTGTATGTAAGGAAAAAAAAAAAACTATTATTAATTATAAATAATTAATCATTTATTAATAAATCAGAAAGTTTATTTAAAACAACCTTTTCAATTTAAGTGCAAACTTATCGATTAATCGTTAATTACCGCAACCCTAGTTGATAGATATATTTATTTATATTTAAAAAATAATAATACATTATTATTAATTTGTGAACAACTGGCCTAAAAAAACTACATACAAAATAATAGTAACACATGTTTATAAATGCATTCAATTTAAACTATCTCCTCATTACAATAAAAACATATGATGACATGATGGTGCATATTAAGCTACGTTTATAACTGGGAGCAGTAAACGGAACCGAAAATACCACTTTATAAATATCAAAGACTGTGATAAATACTTTGGATTTGTGTAACAATTGGTGATATTGAATTCACCACAGGACGAATCGCTTGACAAACAAATTTAACATAAAATTTTCCCAACGGTTACTAAACTAATTATATATGCCTCTAATTGTTCATGTGATACTTTGATACTAGAAAAAATAAGAATACAATTTTGTTTCGTGTATTAATTGATATTTTTTAAAAGCAATTTTAAAGGGCCGTCCATAAGGTACGTCGCGGTATTTTTGACCATTTTTAACTCCCCCTTGCCCCTCTCACAAACTGTCACAAATCTCGCCCCCCCCCCCTTAAAGTACGTCACACGTTCGTACAAATATGTTTTATTTAAAATAATTAAAATTTAACACAACACCGTGACGTCACAAATGGCCGGACACTACCCTCCCCCTGTCACAAACTGTCACACTTTCTTACATCCCCTCCCGCCTCTGGAGCGTGACGTACTTTATGGACGGCCCCTAAACAGACCTTCCTAATGCATGTATACCTAGTTTTTTTTGTTGTTTTTTTTGTTTAAATTAACCCTCGTAACGTATTCTTATAGAAGCAAGTGCGTTGGTTAGACAATGAAAACACAAAGCCGAGAACACAAATTATTGCATGAATGTCCTCCATCTGTTTAAACAAAGCGGCGCTAACACCAGGTCGTGTGGATGTGCGTACATAATAGTGGGGATTGCTGCCAGCGATAGAGTTTCGCTCTAATATATATTCATTTTTCATATCAACTTCAAGCACCCGACCACCTCCACAGTGGCGTAGCTAGGAATTTGTAGGGGTTTGGGGGCCCTGGGGGCTTAACCTTCTTTGGGGGCCCCACATACATGGCGGTGCCGTATTACTTAATGTAAAAAAAAAATTCTGACACTAATTTCGCCCCCCCTCCCTTTTTAAGTGGGGGCTCAGGGGAACTTTTGAATTTCGACCCCCCTCCCATAGCTACGCCACTGCACCTCCACTGTCAGGATTAGCCAGCTTTAGTTATACAACTCTATACTACCATCCTAATGATTATCCCATCTTTATATTTACATTTCTGTACTTCCATCCATCCCTTGCCCACCCCCCTTTCCCGTCTTTATCCTTATACAACGTTATGCTTGAATTGTCCCCCCCCCCCGACTCCCCTTAAACACCACATCCTTCACACTAGTACCTTACATCACTGTCTTTGATCCAGGCACCTCACCCCACGTGACCGTGCACCAAGGCCTGTCGTCTGCGGTGTCACAGTTGGCGCGAAATTCGTTGAATTATTTACAGCCGCCACTTTAGAATAATCCCGCGTTTTATTTTTCGCGTTGTTGTCCGTCTCGAATGTCTCGCGTTTAATTCCATACAAGTGACGGGGGGGGGGGGCTGGGGGCGTACATTCATACATACACGCATACATTCATACACACATACATGGAGACAGCCGGATATACAAAGAAAGGCTTTACATGATCGGCTATTAATATAGTATTTCTAGCTATAGTGTAAAAATTTATCTAGAATTTATAAGTCATTATGGTATTTTCTCACAGTTTTACTCCCCGAAAAAAACAACACAACAAAACAATGATGAAGCCCATGATTTAGATCCGCCCCTGGTGTGTGTTTTTTATTTTTCTAATGACATTTGTATAACATGATATGTACACGTAGGGGTTTGGCAGTGGCGTGATCCCATCATTATGATATTGATGGATCACAGATCGATGACACTCGTGGCCATGGTAGAACGAATGTACGTCGAGTGCTCCGAGGGCGACGGACTACCGACGCCAATGGCGTAGCTGGAGGTAACCAGTGTCTTTGGGTGGGGAGAGAAGGGCTGAATGTTAACATGTTACGTATGGTCAGTTGAAATCACCATAACCCCACAGGACAGCACCACCCTTGACTCCCGACAGACCACCCTTGACTCCCGACAGACCACCATTAGCTCCCGACACCACCATTGGCTCCCGTCAGCACCACCAATGGCTCCCGACAGCACCATCATTGACTCACGACAGCACCATCATTGGCTCCCGACAGCACCATCGTTGACTCCCGACAGCACCACCATTGACTCCCGACAGCTTTACGCCGTACCGTTGGTTCCAGATGTAAGGTTGGCTTCATGGTGTGCAATTACATTTTCTCACTTACACATATTTATACTACTGGCCTATATGTAAGACTGGTGGTAATACTGGTCTATTCGTTTGACTTGTGACTAATACTGGTCTATCCGCTTGACTTGTGACAAATACTGGTCTATCCGCTTGACTTGTGACTAATACTGGTCTATCCGCTTGACTTGTGACTAATACTGGTCTATCCGCTTGACTTGTGTGGTCTATCCGCTTGACTTGTGACTAATACTGGTCTATCCGCTTGACTTGTGACTAATACTGGTCTATCCGGTTGACTTGTGACTAATACTGGTCTATCCGGTTGACTTGTGACTTGCGACTAATACAGGTTTATCCGATGGATCTTTTGTGATACTACGTTAGACTTGTTTATCATAAGCTGTAACCCCCCCCCCCTCAACGTCTACTGCTGTACCTCGCTATTTCTAAATCCACCGGCATTTTGTTACCCACCTCACAAGCACCACCTCTGTCCCCACCCCTGTCGTACAAATTTCCCTTGTCGAATGCCACCAGCATGTCCGCACGTGACATTATACAGACGGCAGATGCGCAGTTAAACCGTGACGCATTGCCATTTCCGCGTATAAACTTATATCCTAATAGATACGCTTAAGATACCAACCCCCCACCCCACTTCCTCCCCTCCTCGTTATACCCCGAGCACAATACCATTAAGGGGAGGTAAATCCCCCATGCGCATGCGCACACCTCCCTGAGCCTGAGAATCGATCTTGTGGACGGGCCGTTTTCTGTCCGAGCGATCGATTGGTTTTTCGTGGGATGGTCCCCCCTCCCATGGTGAACGCCCCGATGACGTCACTCGTTACCACGAGCGTGAGTGGCGGTGAGGTGGGAGGGAGTAGGTTCCGCACTTACACCCCCCGCGCCGGAACTGAGTTTTTCTCGCTGGAGGTCCTTGGGGAACTTCCGGCTAGTCTTCTCCTGGGTACCCACCTCGCCCACAACCAATCGATACGCCAATGTCCATTACTTTAACCCCTCCCCCCATCTACACACACACACACACACACACACATCACTTCAGCCTCTTTTAATTTTTTTTCTGGTCATCTTCGACCCTCCATCTTTTCCTACGCCTCGTCTTACCCCCCCCCCCACATACCACTCCCTGCGTGAGCAACCCGCATTCGCCCAATCGTGACAAGTGAACTCACGTTGGGGTAAAAAAGAAGGGCGGGTTGGGGGGTAGCCCAGGCATCTCGGCATTTAACACTCGGGGACATGGAAGTGGCGCCACCTCGACTGGGCCTCGAGAAACGTTCATTGTTCTTAGTTATCGATCTATGAGAAAAAAAGCAGGCCTACCCTTCACCTCTCCCTCCCTTCCCCCNCCCCCCCCCCCCCCCCCCCCCCTCCCCCCCCCCCCCATGTCATTACAAGCCGTTATAATGTGCTGTCCTCTCCGCAGACCTGACGGTTCGTTTGCAGCCAATGGGAACACAGGAGCCAGCGGGGATTACGTCCCCCTTTTTGATTTAAACGAAATGTAACTTAAAAGTTGTGTCCCTTCTACGACCACTGACCCCATTAGCCACCGCACACACACTCATACACACTCATACACACAAACACACACACACACACACTCATGCATACACATACTCTCTCTTCTCCACACACACAACACTCACATTTCCCCCAGTACTTTGCCTGCGACTTCCAATTTCTCTCTATTTAATTGAGAATTTAATTTCGGCATTGATTTTGTTCTTATTTGAAACAGACCAGCTTCTATTGAGGTCTATATAGGACGAATCTGCTGGCGTGATTTATTCCTCCAGAACATTGAATGTTGTATTATTTTATATTATTCTTGTCAGTTTATCCGTTAAAAATGTTGAATTGAACTGTAGTTCAATGAATATTGAACTGTAGTTCAATGAAGACAAAGAGCTCGTTTAATAACACTTTTTAACGCAATACTTAGATGCTTACAAATACCGACATAATTGGAACATTGTGTTACAAAATAAATTAACTTACATTTATATTTATTTAAAAAAGATAGTCCTGCAGTTTTTGCACGTATATTAATTATTTTGCTGAGAATTTTAATGTTTTCGTGAGAACTTTCGTTTTTAACTTATGAAATGCATTAATACGTGTTATATTTTAGCTATTACAGCGCTAGCTTTTTTAGATTGAAAAAATTTCTCAGGCTTGTTATTCGGCTCTTGACCATACGTAAATACATAATCCCAGTAAAATACATTTGTTTGGTTTATCTAGCACTTGCTAGCCAGATTTTTTACCCATGCTAAAATAAATGCACTTTCTAAATTTTTTATTTTTTTGTTTTTTTGTTTTGTTTTTGTTTTTAATTTTTAATCAAAAAAATTCTTCTAAAATTCAGTAACCTTCTATCTATTCTATTGCTCTTACTAAATCATAAATAATTTACAGAGAATTTAATTTTTTGTTTCGTTACTAGTTATTTGATTTTATCTTGTTGTTAAGTGACAAAGTTTTAATTGGCATCTTACTGTGACAACCCGGCAAGTAGGTTGATAAATAAACAAAATGGTGGCGTCGTGTTCTGTCTATGTATCGCCAAGAGCCGAAAAAATGCCTTATAAATTTTAAGAAACAAAAACAAAAAATTAGCGCTGTAATAGTTAAAATATAAGATTGATGCCTTTAATAAATTAAAAACGTACGTTCTCACGAGAAAATGAAAATTCGCAGCGAAATAATATATCTCTAAACTGCTGGATTACCAACAAAAATACATTTTTTAAAATTAATTTAAAATCTTCTAAAACATCAGTCATTTTTTGGCAAATTTACTTTTATTCCTTATGTATAATATATAATTTACTATGTATGTTGGTTAGTTCGTAACACTATGTCATTTTAGAAAGCGCACCGCTAAAGAAAGCCTTTTAAAAAAATCATGTTAAGCCTGGTCCCTTTTGGAACTCAGGACGTGTTAGCGCATTTTCGTATTATGTATCAGTACTTATGTTAGATATCAGCATTATGTAGTTATCAGTAATTGTGTTTAGATTTTAGACATATTTTTATGAATTTTCTTGTGTAATGAATATACCTGACATTTTTAAATTTAAAAGTCATTTCTTTACATTTTAAAATTTTTTATTTTCTCTTTAATCTAACTACAAGTCACCACAAATGATGACGTAAAAGTCTCTAAACCTTTACACATATTCTAATGACGTCAACTAAAAAAAACAACTAATTCTTTTGCACGCCTTCGCACCACTCTTGAATGCTTGAAAAATGCTCTATTCGACTTCCGGCAATGGCGGCCGTTCCCTGTGCCAGTGTTAACTCTCGATTCGCAAAGTTTTTTGGTAGTTTTAACGGGGTTTTTTAACGGATCGAGTAACTGAGTGTTGATGCACCAATGGCAGGTCAGGACATACAAAAAACATATATACATCATGGGTCTAGGACTTATGGATCCTGTGATCAGGGTGATGACAGACGGACAAAACGGGTGCAATAGCGATTTCGACATCTCGAAAATGCGCTAAAAATTACCGCACCTAAATTAACTCTATTCGAACGTCCACAAAAACTTGTTCAATATGGAAATGATATTTAATTTTTACCCCTTTGTCTCTATATTTTCTGATTATTCAATTATTTAATTAATTGATTTCAGCGGAAATATATTTATTTGAAAACTACCGTAATTTTTTTTAAAAGGCTAATGAATGCACTAGTGTATTAATAATTTGCAATGTGTATGTTCGTCCGTCGAATCGACGAGGACCACTCTAGTCATCCGAGGGTTGCTGGGACTGGTTTTGCAATAAAAATATCATATAAGAACATGATATAAATTTCATCGTAATATTTGTCCTGTTTGCTGGTATTATAACAATACGTTTAATTTCAATCTTTTAGTGTTTTTTTATTTATTATTTTGTTCATTTTTATTTTATTTTATTTATTATTTATGTTTGTTGTTAAATGCCTTCGTTTTTGTAGATGAAAATGAAGAATAATTTCGCCATGAATTATTCACAGAGCTCTCAATAAATTACGTTGAATATGTTTCCCAATCCTAAAATATATCCTCTAAAAATTTATATAAAAATGTGTGTCTTTGTTTATTTTGAAGTTCGATGCCATAGATATACGTAGGACGCAATAATCTTCTGTACAGAAGGAGCGTCTGTAATTTATAAGATAAGATAAGATAATTAATAATATATCCAGTTCTCTAGCACAAATAAAATTATATACGCTCATGCGTGTCAGTGACAGAGCTAAAATACTCTCAAAATAAAGTTTTAAGACATTGGATACAATAATAACTAATTATTATTTTAAGTTCCTTTAAAAAAAAATTTGTTAGAATTCATAGTCGTGATAATCTGTTTATATTTTGTAAGTGTATCATCATTTATATGGTGGTGTTTTCTTTGCTTTTTTTTCCTGTTATCGAATTTAAAAAAAAAAAAAAACGAAATTACTTTTCAAGTTTGACTCCTACAAAATAAATAATTCGCCAATTTCGAAGTCTTTAAAAAGTGTTTCAAGATTATGCGCCATTCCCATCCCCCCCCCCAACAACTACACTTTTTTTTCCTTTTTCACTATGTCTCCTACCCCATTTTCTTTCCCCCCCCCCCCC
>MUZC01000037.1:159086-170638 GCA_002072015.1 Radix auricularia | reverse complement strand
TAATAATAATTATTATTATAGTAGCAGTGATAATTTACATCATCCTGGTATTCACTTTTAATCAGTGCTTCTCAGAAAGTTACTAAGTAACCACTTATCTGCCATGCGATTCCTTTCAGAGCCGATGGGGACAGAAACATTGAGACAAAATTTAAAGGTTTATTTTTTATTATTTTTATTTTATCATTATTAATTTTAAATGTTAGGCTGGTTAATTGAATTCAATTTTCTCTGTGCCAATTTGAATACTCCTCATCCGGTGTTTGGCGCTAAAAAATTCTTGGACGCCCCGAAGATCTGGGGAAGAGTGGGGGGTGGTGGACAATCTTTGACTGCTTGTCGCCAGGTGTCTCTCACACAAGATTCATAACTAACGCAATACTTATCATTGGCGATTGAATTCTAGAAACTGACATTTCAACTGTTTAGAAAAATCATAAATGTGATTGTAAATCTAATTCTCATTCTTTTGTAAACGAATTATTTCTTGAGCAAATCATAGTTTTTATCTATTTAAACCTTTTTTTAATTTTTTTTTTAGTCGAAATATTTATTAAAATATCAATTGTCAATAGCTAGGTAATGTGTTTCCATTTTTCCACATTTCCTCAGTACGGAAGAAAAATTATAACTTTTGAAACTACAGCAAACCAAACGGGGGGTGGGGGGGATACCTAATCCAGTATGAGAAGCCCACTGAGATTATGGGAAATAGATGAGCTTGCACGAGATGTAGGAACAAGGCTCGGTGCTAAACGTCTGGAGTTATTCCCCCCGCTCGTCGTCTGCTGGCAGTTAACGTGTCACAGCCCCACAGATGGAATGGGCGAGGACAGAGATTCAAACTTGAATATTTTATGACGATTAGACAGGGTTTAGGACGTCTCTCGGATTCACTCCCCTCGCCATCGCCTCGGTAGATTAAAAAAAAATAATTTAACAGTCGAAACCCTTGACATTTTAAACAATATTCTAACTAGGGCGTTTACTTACAGTTAGCGGTTCGCGTTTTTAACATTTTAAATATAAATTATGCAACTTATTATTTCTCTAAACAAATATCCAGAATATGATCATTCGTCGTGTAGGGTGGCGTGAAAGAGGNGGGGGTGGTGTGAGGAGGGGGGGTAGGCGTGGAATTTCGATGTGGGTTGTCAATTTGCCACCGCGATGTTTCGGTTTCACTTTTAGTGCCACTCACTAAAATTTCAATAGTTACTGCACAATCCAATCACGAGAATTTCATCCTTTACTTCTCAATCAAATTTCTAAAATTTCATCAATTAATTATTGCACAACCCAATCACGAGAATTTCATCAGTTATATCGTCAGGCCACTTATAATTAAGCTGGTATTTTGTGTAAACCCAAAACTTTCTTAATTTTTTCAAAAAGAACTATTCTACCGTCTAACACACAAACCCTCTTGAACCCTGGACATTTCCCCCTCACCTCACCACACCCCACCCTCACCCACTTCAACTAATGTTGTGGTTGTCACGAATACAGACCTTGGTGGTTGTGTATTGACGTGATATCGATTTCTGACGCACTGAAAGTGAAACCGAAACATCGCGCAGGCTAGTTTATTGCAGTGATGTAACACATTCAAGGAGAAATCCCTCGACCATTGGCTCGCTTTTTTCCCCACTTTTTCCGATTTCCAATAAAATGAGCGCCTAAATAAGTAGACTCGTGAGCTTTTAAAAAAAAAAGTCGTTGGAGCACACAAGGATCTTATTTTAGTTTTTCCCTTGACTAAACATGGTGCGCACCAAGATCATATTTGTGTGCCTGCGTGGCGGTGCAATGCGCAAGAGCCTTGCAGATGAAAGTTTGGGTGGCCGTGCATAACTCCATCTGTCCCATAGCTACAAATAATTCTTGAAATAAATTTTACAAACATGTTATGTATGATATGCCCTCGATAAACCATCGTATCTCATAACATATCTCGTGCGTCACATTGCCAAGCGAACACTTGTGGATCCCCTCCTCTTGGGTGGGAGTAAAAAACACCAGGTCTGGGAGGGATGGGAAGTTTGGGGGCGCTGAGGGAGGTGGGGCGGGGGCGCTCAGGGAGGTGTTAGCGGATTTAACTGTCAGAGTCACGGGAACATGATCGGTCTATAAATTGGAACTGACGCTTTTACTGGTGCTAAGGTAGACGGTGTGTGTACATGGAGGGTTGGTCTAGGCCCTGGTGAGACTGTGTGTACATGGCGGGTTGGTCTATAGACCTGGGGAGATATTGTGTACATGGCGGGTTGGTCTATAGGCCTGGGGAGAGAGTTACATGGCGGGTTGGTCTATAGGCCTGGGGAGATATTGTGTACATGGCGGGTTGGTCTATAGGCCTGGGGAGACAGTGTGTACATGGTGGGTTGGTCTATAGGCCTGGGGAGACAGTGTGTACATGGCGGGTTGGTCTATAGGCCTGTGGAGACAGTGTGTACATGGTGGGTTGGTCTATAGGCCTGGGGAGACAGTGTGTACATGGCGGGTTGGTCTATAGGCCTGGGGAGACAGTGTGTACATATTGGGTTGGTCTATAGGCCTGGGGAGACAGTGTGTACATGGCGGGTTGGTCTATAGGCCTGGGGAGACAGTGTACATGGCGGGTTGGTCTATAGGCCTGGGGAGACAGTGTACATGGCGGGTTGGTCTATAGGCCTGGGGAGACAGTTTGTACATGGCGGGTTGGTCTATAGGCCTGGGGAGACTGTGTGCACATGGCGGGTTGTTCTAGGTCCTGGGGAGACAGTGTGTACATGGCGGGTTGGTGTAGGTCCTGGGGAGACAGTGTGTACATGGCGGGTTGGTCTAGGTCCTGGGGAGACAGTGTGTACATGGCGGGTTGTTCTAGGTCCTGGGGAGACAGTGTGTACATGGCGGGTTGTTCTAGGTCCTGAGTCGGGAGACTTCTCAATATTGAATTAATCAAAGAAGTCCACTTTGTACAAAATACATTTTCGCATGCGTACACATTTTTAAAATAAAACACGTTTAAAACTCCAAATTTCATAAAACTCCCATCATAAACACATCTTACATATGTAACAACAGTGTAACAAACATAATTGTAACCACGCCCTTTATCATTATGTAACCTCAGTTAATTGACATCAAGCGCGCGTTCAATGAAGCATGTGAACAGTTCTCAAACCTCATGTGATGGATTATGTTCGCCGACTCCCTATCACCATCAACTACACACCTAGTAACATATCAACTGTTGTATTCATTGAAGTTATTTTTTGAACCCTCTAGTTTTTTTTTTCTTATCCGATGCGACGATTGTCCGGAAAAAAGCTACTCGACAAGTGACGTGCGAGTGATGTCTTGAATCTTTAGTTTCACTGACACCACCAATACCAACAACAACATTAACATCAACCAAAGTAAACCGGACTTGTGGTTCTCAAACAAATTTTTTTCCTCGCTACCAAGTCACACGACAAAACCGTCAGCTCGGCTACAGCCTAAAACAAAAGAAATGAGGAGACGAGTTAAAACAGAAAGGTTTGGTCGGGGAAGGGGGGATATGTAGGGGGGGGCGAAGGGAGGTAATGAAGCGGGGTGTAGTAGAGTAATCTCGCCGTCGCCATTTCAGACATAAACGTTAGAGGGCGCTGCGGTCTGCACAGTTTACATCAGTCAGTGTGCCGAACCGAGGCCCCGGCGAGGGCTTCCTGGCGGCCGAGCTGTAATTTCTCGTTTTGTGGGGGCCCGTTATGGCCCCTCGAGCCGTAGCAACGTGTGGGGCAGGCGCCATGCCCACCGATAGCCGACCATGCTTTTCTGTCAGGCTTGTAAAACTTTCAGCTTTTGCCAGCGCCGAGGCGTATCCCGCAGGTGGGTTGTTGTTTTTTTCACCGTGGATTGGAAACCTTTAACAACTTTTGCGGTGATCCGTAGCATGTTCAACAAGTCTGTGCGCATGTTTGGGGGTGGCGAGTGAATAAGGGATTTGATCTCAGAAATACTGCCGTTAGATAACCGCTGAAGGAACAAGAGGACAAGTGACAACTTAGACTTTTGTTTTATTTCAAAACGGGTCAATTGTCAAATTATGATTATAGTTGATGTCCTTGGCATACATATTTCAATAGTTCACCCACATTTCTCTGCTGCCGACCGCCGACGTCACGGGAAAGTTTGAACGGTTTCATCCAGATTCCAAATACAGATCCTGGTCTTCATAACAGCGACTGTGTTGTGGCAGTAAATCTGAAGTGAAAGCTTCCTTCCATATCTTGCGAACAGATCGAACTGTTACATACAGATTGTCGTGTCCTCTTCGTTTTGGACATGATCCGACACAGCCACGCCCAACAGTTGACTTGATGTTTGACATCAGAGTTACCATTCTATGACACTATAGCTCGCATTGTTCATTTCTTCTTCAGTATGCAAGGAGAGACGAATTTTCGTTCTTCCCGTCCGGAATTCGGGCGTGGATGGGTTGCCTGAAGAAACCAGGAAAGTCAAAACTTTGTCAAAATTTATAACTCTACTAAGAATGCAGGACTCGACACGGCCATATATATGCGTAGGACACAATAGTCTTCTGGATAGAAGATAGAGCCTCGGCATGATCAAAGTTAGGCTGCATGATACCATTACAGTCATTACATGATACCATTACAGTCATTGCATGACACTATTACAGTAATTACATGATACCATTACAGTCATTAAATGATACCATTACAGTCGTTACATGGTACCATTAAAGTACACAAATACATGACACCATTACATGAAATCATTACATAAAATTATTATATGATACAATTACATGACAAACTTACGGGACAAAATTACATGACGCCATTACATGAAATCATTACAGACCATCATTAGAGTCTATATGATAACATTACATGACACGTTTGCATAAAATTATTACATGACATCTGTACATGACGCCATTACATCAATTCATCTTACCGATCATATGTAGCTCAGGAGTAACATTTTTTTAAAATCAAATAAATTTCAGATACAGTAGAATTCCAACATCTCACCCATTTCTCAGTCTCCCCGAAACGCCCCTGTCGTACCTTCGAGCGCGCCGCACGCCACCCCACGAGTTCTGTCTAGCGCTCATGTCTGTGTTACATTGGAAGCAAAATAAAACCGAGCCTGGCGGCGAGGGCGATAAAGGTGGGGAAGGGAAGGGAACTCGGAAATCTTTATTGTTGCTCCAAGGGGGAGGAGAAATCAAAATATAATAGTAAATTTGTGTTTACGATGAATATACGGAAACAAGGGGGAGCCCGGGGTATAGAGGGGGATGAGGGTGAGCAAGAGCCTCCGATATCCACACCGATGTTCGTCGCATATTAGGTTGGGGGTGGAGTGGGGGAAGGGGGAGAGGGAAGCTATTGCGTAATGTCGTATTGCTAGTGTTAAAGTTGTTACGTTTTCGAATAGGATGCACTTGGCTAGCTCTCAAGTGGGATGAATTAACTTTTGAAATGAACGTTGATTGGGGATGGATAGGAAGGGGGCCTTTAAAAAAATTTGAGAGCCACTGATTTTTGAAACGAGTCTGCGGGGGGGGGTGGCCGGGGCAAAAGTGATTTTTGTTTTTAAATAGAAGGCCTTGGAGGACGTAGAGGCTTGTTTGTGAGGCGTTGAGGCGTCAATCGTGCAGGATTTACTTTTATTTTTCCGTGCCTTCAGGTGGTGGGGGTGAAAATGTGAAGGGGGTGTAGCGGAATGCGTTAAGTTGTAGCTATAAACGTGTCAATTGGTGTAAGAATCAAAACAACTGGGTATCCATTTATAGGGACACATTAAAAAAATGCCCTCGGGGCAATCCATTTTCTTTTCTTTTTTCCCCTTGTTTCACGAGGGAGTGAAAATGTGAAAGGTTTTTCCCAGGAATGCACTTCAGTGACATAGCTAGGGGAGGGGGGGTCTAAATTTATACGTCCCCCAGGCAACTTTAGGGGGCTCCAAAAGGAATCTCCGAAAAAAATCACATTAACTACTGCACCACTGCCATGTATGCAGGGCCCCCTCGGGGCCCAAAATCCCTACAACTCCGTAGCTACGCCACTGGCATACTTACATTCCAAGCTTCTGTTTTCATACAGATTGTCCTGGAAGGTCCTAGAAGGTCCAAGGGGTTAGTCAACGTTTGCCGGTACATAGAAATATAACATAAACTTGAAGTAGCTTTCTGACTTCTCAGTAATGTAACATACTCATAAAAAGATGATTTATTGTTGACTCGGTTATCGTTCGAGAAAAAAATTATAAAATGGGGAGAAATAAGTGTCATTGTTAATCCAAAGAAGACCCTCAAATATGTTAATCCAAAGAAGACCCTCACAGATGCTAATCTAAAGAAGACCCTCAAATATGTTAATCCAAAGAAGACCCTCACAGATGCTAATCCAAAGAAGACCCTCAAATATGTTAATCCAAAGAAGACCCTCACAGATGCTAATCCAAAGAAGACCCTCGCAGTTGACCAGTGGTCTTGTTACAAAAGTCAATCTTCTGAGAGCGCGATTATGGATCTGAGAACCTTTTTTTAAAATAAGTTTATAACACGTCTCGAGACACCTCTACGGAGTCGGTGTTGTGTTTATTGTTGAACACAGTCACTACAGAGACAGGTGCTAACATATTGAGGCGATACCTGGACGGCATCTAACTCGTGAGAACCACTGGTGAGAACCGTTTATCCGCTCGCAACAGGATGGCCCCCCTGACCGGAACCTGGTCGTTTGAAGACAACCGGATCACACGTAGTACGTTGTTGTACACGGCAGTTGCGGCTGTGAAGAGATTTGACTTAACCGTGACAAAAATATAGACACCACAGAGGCGTCTAAAGAGCCGGACCCGACCATAGCTCTCGAAATGGGGCGGGGGGGGGGAAAGAGAAAGGGGAGAAAGGAGTTAAAGGAAGGGGGCGCCCCCACTTTGGCCTCAGTCAAGAGCTCTTGACTTATCCGCCGACAACAGCCGGGGCAGAATTTCCCCCTCGAGAGTTGGGCAGACGACACCGAATGTACTGTTTCCTTTTGACATGGCGGAGATGGGTGGGGCGGCGCGAGTGTCGCCTGTGTCTTTTCTGCCCTCACTATCGTCTCCACTTGCGGGCGTGTGAAAAACTCACGAGTATTTTCTTGTTGTTTTTTCTTTATATATTGTGTGTCTCAAGGAGATAGTGCATGTGGGGTGTTTTATCCTCAAATAAAAAAAAAATTGGGTTCCTGCTGTACCAGGGGGAGACAATGCCGATCTCATCTTACGACGTTGTTCCCACAGCTTGTCTGGTGGGAAGGTTAGACAAAAATAATTATGACGAGAAAGTTCTCGAATTTTCGATACCACAAGTATTGTTTCAAATAACGTACCCAACCTCAGATTGAAATAAAGAAATTCGCGTGTGTGTTTTTTAAAACTTATTTAACTTTTTTTTTTCATTTAGTAGACTTGTTAAGGTTTGTGACATATGACAGTTATTACACATAGACAGTTATACCACATTGACAATTTAGACTTTTGGCAGCTGTGGGGTTAACAGGACTTTGAGATATTGGACACAGTGGTAAGTATTGATTGACAGGTCTAGGAGGACATTAACATGTGGGGGCATGGACAGGCCGGAGACTTTAAACGCCTTGCTAACATATGTGATCGACAAATTTAAAACGTTGACAATTCAGAATATTTTTTTTTTTTTTTTTTAAAGTCTTAGGACATTGCCTGCTTTAGGCCATAGTGAATATTCAAGTCAATGAACGATCAGCAATATTGGTTTCGTGAAATTTTTCTATTAGTAATTTTTTTTTATTAATGTATTTACTTTGACCAACTTGGATTGATGTAGTTAACCGCCATTGTCCGGCAAGAGAAGTGGTCTATTCGCCACCGTCCCTGTGACTGACCCCACCGTACTTGACCCCTCCACTAAGCGACACGTCCTCACGTGTCGCCCCCACTCGACTTCTCCTGCTGGACGGTACCTAACACCAAGTGTTGCTGTCCGGCTGACCTTTTGACCCCCAGGACCTCTTACGGCGCCTTTGTTTCTCGAGTAGCTCACTTGGAAAGAGAGGATATAGAAATTTAAAAAAATCGGGATAAGGAAGCCGTCCAAACGCGCTAAGGAAAAAAAAGAAACAACCAATCAGCACATGGCGTAAGAGGGCGCTGCTGCAAGTGACTCTAAATATAGCAACAGTTAGTTCTCACGGTAACATTGTATTTTTACATCCCTTTTATTAGCTTCATCGTCATCTCTCTCTCTCTCTCTATCTCTCTGTCTCTCTATCTGTCTCTCTCTCTCTCTCTCTCTCTCTCTCTCTCTCTGTCGTGGTCGGTCGAGCGGAAAAAAAACAAAAGCAAAAATTGACCCACTTCCCGTGATGTTATCGAGCTGAAACCCTGCACATAGACTCGTGTCATATAACAATGCATTGTAGAAAATTTTCAGATCGATCAAATATACCGTAATTAAATGAATTCACTTTTAGTTTATCTCTATGGTATGGTGACCGTCTGATGTTGTTGACTTCGACGTATTTGCTGGAGTTCAGTCAAGCCATCGGTGACACCCCGCCCCCCCCCCAACCGTTTTACAGCAAGTGAAGATCAGTCACGTTCAGTCTTTAAATGTTTGTCGCGCGGTGAATATTATTTTGAATATAATCAATACTTTTAGCTCTGCCTCATATATAAAAGATTTATAATCAAAAACTTTGTTTTTTACGGGTTGTTTTATTATTATTTTTATTTACTAGACTTTTCTCTCGTCTTTTAAAAACAGCATTCTTGTTATTACTGGTATTAATAATTATTAAGTTACTATTATTTGGTTATTGTTTACTTTTGCGCTCGTTAAGTTATTATTTCAATGATTATTGTCATTTTAAAGTTGAAAATAAAAGAACTCGAGTTACTGCGTCTGAACAAGGGATCTCAACTTAGTGGACCTTTGGCCATCACCGGGGTTTGGAGACGTGGGCCCATGTCGTCAGAATTTAAGCATGTGTCTGTGTAAGGTGGGGCGGGTTGGGGTGGGGGTGATTATTCGTGTATCAACGACTACTTCAGCGAAGTGACTGTGTTTTGAGATTTTGAGAACCCCTGTGACCGATTTTTACATTAATTGGGTCGTTACGACCTCGTCGGGTGTAAAGTCAATGTCAGCAGACGGCCTGGGGCTGTTCATAACCAAGAAAAACATTACGTCAGGTGACGCAATTTTTATAGCTGACCTGGAACTGCTGGACCATGCCTGCCATTGCACCCCCTTACCTGCTGGATCATGCTTTCCATTGCACCCCCTTACCTAATAGACCACGCTTTCTATTGCACCTTCTTACATGCTAGACCATGCTTTCCATTGCACCCCTTACCTGCTGGACCATACCTTCCATTGCACCCCTTACCTGCTGGACCATACCTTCCATTGCACCCCTTTACCTGCTGGACCATACCTTCCATTGCACCCCTTACCTGCTGGACCATACTTTCCACTGCACCCTCTTACCTGCTGGACCATGCTTTCCATTGCACCCCTTACCTGCTAGGCCATGCCTCTCCCTCGCCACTCCCATCCTTTTAATGTTCTATCCACACTTTTGAATTGTAATCATACTTTTTTTTATTGTTGAACATTAAGTATAATTTGTATCTCCGATCTCATGACCTGACATTGTAAATTAACATTTACCGTATATGCTACAAATAAAGTTTGTTTGTTTTTTTTTCATCAAAGGACGTAGGAAACGATCAATCATATTCATGAGCCTTTGAAAGAGAAATGGCGATTAAAAAAATCGGTTACCATTTCGTTATGACAATTTGGGAAGATAGCCATCTTGTTTACTGTTGGGTATGGGATAATAATAACGCCGCTGTGGCGTCATATCTACATCCTGGAGAAGTGCGCGAGGATGGGTGTTGGGAACACGTGACATAAACAAAAAGCATTGGATCAAATGAAGGACACAAGGTCACTATTGATTCTTCTCAACATGTAGGATGTCATACGGAAGTTCAGATTTTTATGGATACGTCATTGAGTCTTCACGGGTCATCATGTAGACACAATTGTTGGATACATCATTCGGCCTCCATGGGCCAGCGTGTAGACGTAATTGTTGGATACATCATTCGGCCTCCATGGGCCAGCGTGTAGACATAATTGTTGGATACATCATTCGGCCTCCATGGCCCAGCGTGTAGACTGTAGACACAATTGTTGGATACATCATTCGGCCTCCATGGGCTAGCGTGTATATAAAATTGTTGGATACATCATTCGGCCTTCATGGGCCAGCGTGTATATAAAATTGTTGGATACATCATTCGATCTCCATGGCCCAGCATGTAGACACAATTGTTGGGATACATCATTCGGCCTCCACGACCGAGCGCCAAGAATCAGTCCGGTGCGGCTTTGCACACCTCGTAAAACAACAGCCGCACGGTGCGCACGAACGACGTCGCACCAAGATGCAATGTTTCGGTAACTCCCCCTCCATTCCTCCCCTCCCTCTCTCGATAACTAAATTGATGTCAGTACCAAAAGACTGTAGCGGAGAACCAAAAAATTTGTCCGAGCTGATATGACGAAAGATTTTATAATAGAAAAATCCCCGGTAAGAAAAGTTATTTTACCCCTGGGACAATTTGGGACGTTGTTGTTTGCCGTGTTAAAACGTTTGTCGTGTTTAAACGTTCACTTTTATTCTCTAGCTTTTATGAATTATGTGTGTATTTTTTATCACTTACACCTAATTCAAGGAATATAATCATTCTTCTTCGTGTTACCCCTCTCCTCACCCCACACCCCCACACCCAGTAATGACAAATTGTCTATATTTATTTGACATGACCCAATACAGTGTTTAGGTTTATTTTTTGTGTTGTTTTGAAATCGGTTAATTATGCCCGCCTGGTTTTAACGCATCAATTCATGCGTGCCCTCTAATGGACGTGTATTAAAATATTATTATTTAAAAAAAAAAAAAAAGAATAACCTGGAATGTCACGATGAAACAAAACCATGACGACATTTTGCAATCTGGCCCGGGTTAAAACGATTTGTCCCTAACAGGTAAAATGTGATACTACAGGTGGGGTGGGGGCTTGTGCTGTCACATGAGGGGGTGTGTGTGGGGTGTGGATATTATTGAGTGAACGGATGGATCACCCAAACAAGGGTTAATAAGTCTCATATCATTTTTTTTTGATAGCTAAAATCATGTCACAGAATTGAAAGGGAATCTATTTTTTAAAAAAAAATATTTTACTAGATACATAGTGTCGATTCTTGGTGTCCAGTTGTATTACCGAATTTCTTGATTTTTTTTTTTTCACTTTTGTCAGCATTATTAAAGTTGTGGTCAGTGGCGTACCTAAAGGAGTGGGGATAGGGTTTAAATTCGAAAGTCCCCCAGGCCCCCATTTTAGAGGGGTCCCCCGCTTTAGAGGTGCCCCCGCTTTAGAGGGGTCCCAAAAAGAGTTAACATTAAGTCATGATGTCGAATGTCTAAATGCAGCCACCACCCCCC
>MUZC01000037.1:142285-154513 GCA_002072015.1 Radix auricularia | reverse complement strand
TCACTTCCCCCAAATCCCCCACCACGCCCCTCCGACAATTCCACCCTCCGGGTCGGCTGTCAGTTACACCCCTTCTCTGCTGTCAACCCCCCTATCAGTTGAACACCCCTACCCCTCACTTAGCTTCTCTGACATACTCCCTTACGCCCCAACCACACCCTCCCCCTCCCCGTCATTTCTTACATCTAACCCAGGATGGCGAGTTAACTGTTGTACTCTGGCGTTGAAAGAAAATTAAATGTTAAATCCTTGAATTTTAGACATCGAAAATATGAGGTGGGCCTTTCTGTTTAATGCCCCGCCAGACAATAGCGTCACTAATAGGGTGCGGTGGGGGCGGCCCGCCCCAGGTGACAATAACAAGGGGTGACAGCAAAATGTAAAAAATATGTATGTTTCCGTTATTTGGCGCTGGAAAACTCGGAGGAGTTCTTCGGGTTTAGTCATGAGGGGATGACACCATGAGCTACCGCCCCGGATAACACCAACCCTAGTGACGCCTCTGCCACCAGCCCCGTTCTGTTTTTAACACCATCGTCAACATGTAGCGAGAGTGAACTGTTTGCTTGAATACATTTAAATCAATAATCGAGACCTACCGAGTAGTAATGGCGATGATGGTTTTATTTCATAACGCTATGCGTCCATGCCATTCCAATAGTATGCCCTACGTCAGTGGTAGCTAACATTTTTTTTTTTGGGGGGGGGGGGGAGACCAAAATGCAACCAAACTCCTCTTTATAATTAAGTTCCAACACTTTCAGTGACCCATCCCCCCCTTCCCACATGAAACCACTCATACGCACGTGCACGCGGTTTCGTCATGATATCGGGAGATGCTCGTCATGATATCGGGAGATGCACAACTCAAAATTGTATGATTCCTAACGTGATCAAGTCCCTAACCCCCCGACCCCCAATTCTCGTGTGACGCTCCTTAACTGTTTTTTTTTCCGTTTCAGGGATCGGTGCCTCGGCTGGTGTTGACACAAGCTAACACCCGTGTCGCCCGTGTGTCGCTCGTTTAGACGTGTGTGAGTGTATGACATACACATACAGTATGTGAAATTTGACCAAATGTTTACCCCGGATGTCTCGATCAGCTGATTTCCTTCATGCTATGGCCAGGCCGATTGATTAGACTTAGACCTCGCTTTGAATGTCTCATTTCAAACAGCTTCCATTATATTTGCACATTCTCTTTGTGGCTTAGTTGAATGATTCAAACCAACGGACGCAAACACTTGTTTTCTTTTTAAGTTTTTAACAGTGAAATAATATTATGGTTGATTATTATTAGCCTGACACCGGAATTAGCCATCATGGCTCCCGACTGACACCAAACTCATTTTTTTTTCCTACTCTTAGACAAGAATGGGCGCACACACACACACGCACAAACTCTATATATTTCAACATGTCGGTCCTAGGCTTTTAAGAAATCCAAACACGGGGTGTCTAGCCCACGTGACACACACACACACACCAAAGTGGGTTTTCATCCCCCAGTTATCTTACCTATACAAATATCCTCGTAAGTGGCCCTATGAAGGCCCGGCGCCAACCGAGCGGCGGCGTGGCTAGCTCGCTAGACCCGTGACTTGAAAGGCGTGGGGTTGGTGTGTTTGGTGAGGGGAGGGGGGTCGATCCCGTTGAAAATTTATTGTGATGGTCTTGTCCAACGGCTAAAGGACGAGAAATAGTCTATTGGCTATGAGATTATCTGTTTTTTTTAAAGAGAGATAGTCTATTGGCTATGAGGTTATCTGGATAGTCTATTGGTTATGAGATTATCTGTATAGTCTATTGGCTATGAGATTATCTAGATAGTCTATTGGCTATGAGATTATCTGGACAGTCTATTGGTTATGAGATTATCTGTATAGTCTATTGGCTATGAGATTATCTAGATAGTCTATTTGCTATGAGAATATCTGGATAGTCTATTGGCCATGAGATTATCTGGATAGTCTATTTGCCCTGAGATTATCTGGATAGGCTATTGGCTATGAGATTATCTGGATATTCTACTGGCTATGAGATTATCTTTTTTTTTAAAAGTATTGAATTGAAAAAAAAAGAGGATACTGGGAATAAACCAAAACTAACCTGGTTTCTTAAAAATAAAACAACTCGTGCCGGTAATAACGCCCGAGCCAATGGCAAAGTGCTGAAACATATTGAATCATTTGTCTTTAATTACGAGTCTATACTTTCCAAAAATCTCTTAGAAGATATTTTTTAACAAAGGTCTCAACATCCAAAACAGCAATCATTCATTTCTGTCCAAATGGTCTCGCTCACGTATACAATGGTCACATTCAATCGCCAGCAAGTTCCGAGATTCGGAGCTCTGTAACCAAATGCGTTGTCAAGTTTCCGGTAATTCTTGCCAGAGTTTAACCTCCTAAAGAGCTCGTAACTGATTCCACACGAGCTTCTCGTCCGAAATCTAAACTGATCCGAATCACTTCAGGAAATCTACATTCATTCCCCGGACCCCCCCCAACACCCCACCCCCAAAAAGAGGGACCTATTATAACTTGTCGCCAGCTTGTGGTGACAACCCCTAAGTGCACCCCACCCCCATCCGCAACCAAAGCCCCTCCTGCTAACGACCAGCTCTTGAAATTGATAGTCCAACCCAGAGGTTCTCAGTCTGTTTGGCGCCCAGGTCTCGTCTGCTAGGATTAAGAGTTTAGCTTTGGAAATGATGCAACGATTTTTAAAAAAATTAAAAAAAAAACAAACATCTTTTTAGAAAGACATCGTATATATTCAATCTAAGCGCACAGAACTGACCGGCTCGAAACAGACCCATAAAAACAACCCGTAAAAACAAAGTTTTTGACTATAAATCCCTTACATATGATACAGAACTAAAAGTGTTGATTATATTCAAAATAATATTCACCGCGTCAACTATAGCAATTTTTAAACTTTTTTGTTAAAAAAAATCATTAATTTAACTTTGGTTCATTTGTTTGATATGAAATTCGGATACAATACAATGTTAAGTGCCACAAGTCTTTGTGCAATGAAAATATAAAGAATTGTCCTAATTAGATGGGGAAAAAAAATAATTAAACAGATCTTCTTTTAAATTCGATCTTCTGTTAAAATTCCAACGACCCCCTTTCAACCGGTACCCGAGAACCGCTGGTCTAGCTTACTCGTAACTTCAAACTTAATCCGCGCCGTGCAGCCGATTGGAGACCTCAGGACGCGCGCTCGTTGCTAGGCAACGGGGCGACGCCGCAGAAGAGGGGCTTTTTTTTAAAGGGTCTTCGGACAACTTCAGAGAGCCGGAGAGGGTCATCCAATAGTCGTTAGTGACGTGAGATTGGCGCCGGGCCTCACTGCTGGCACGAGTTTATTAAGAAGGTCTAGCCGAAAGTGACGTTGGCACGATAGACTTTGGGCACCCAGCTCCCCCCCCTCCCACCTCAAAGTACACATACTATGGTAGTTTCGTACAGGAGATATGAAGTTTTTTTGTTTTGTTTTTTTTTTCGGGGGGAGGGGGGCGATTTTGTGCTTTGCATGTGTGGGGGTGAGACAGGAGGGGGAGGTATTAGATCTGGCGACACCAGTGGTGAAATATCAGACGCGAGAAGTTGAAGTTACGGGCGTGTTTGTTGAACTAGCCCCCCCCCCACCACTCCCACTAAAGTTTTTTTTTTTAAATATAAAAATGCTTGAACAATTCTTCCATTGTTGTATGCAATGAAATTATCAAATGTTGTATGCAATTAAATTATTGAATGTTGTATGCAATGAAAATATCGAATGTTGTATGCAATGAAATAATCGAATGTTGGACATTACGAGTTTGAGATCTTTAATTCTAGAAATGATTCGATTAATTGTTTTTTTTTGACGGCCCGTTGGATTGCGTTAAAAACGTTGCAGCGTGAGGACCGTTGTATGATCAAACCGTACCACGTCATTTTTTAGTGACGACACGAGCTCCCTGCCTTAACGTCAGCAAGGGTAGGGCCGTGGGGGCATATTTCCCCTCCGGCCCACCCTCCAGCAACAACTCTCGACTGTTCCCAGTCCTCTAGGATTCCTTTTAGTCAGAGCATAACCCGCACCGTCTTGATAGGGATTAAACCTTTTAAATTCTTCCACGTTTTAATTTTATTACCTCCCTTGGCTGTCTGTCATTTATTCCTTAATAACACTTACATATTCTGATAGACAAAACATTGCGCTGTTCTATCAGATGTATGTATGACAATAGGTAACATTGAGACTAATTGGCCTCGGCTAATGTAGCCATGTACAGTAGCAGAATCAGCCTGAGACCCACTTCCAGTAATGGCCCTCGCGTCGGCACCGATTAGGATTATGTCCTGTAATTGTCTACACGAGGTATCAAATTTCTTTTTTTTTTTTTTAAACTGTTATCTAATCAACTTCGTCATGGGGCTTTGGAGTGGGTGTGGTTTGTGTCTGACACCCCGAGAGAACGAAGTCATTTGATTATTTCACATCTGCAAGTCGCGTAGCCTCGTTTCCAAAAACTTACAAACCAAACTGTCCCCTGTTATACAGTAAGTCTAATGTATATCGCGTTACATCAAAAGTTGATAACTTTGTTTTGATATCACCTCGTTCTTTTTCCTCACCATGTGGCGCAAAAAAAAAAAAAAAACAACAAAGTGACGCCCCCCCCAACCACTTGGAAATGTTTTAAATTTTCACAGTGGTGTGGTATTTTCTGCTAATGGTCGATTTTCATACCTTTTTTATTTCGTGTGTGAAAGGAAGTTCTGTTTCGCAATTTATATTTACCACTGCTGTGTTAATTGGTGTTCATGGTAAGCTTCAAAACCGGAAGTAATAAAAGTTTGAACCCTCATGAGGTGGTCACCCTCGGCCCTCGTCGCCCTCTCGGGTGACGTTTCGTGAATCTTCCATTTCTAGACTCGGGCCCCAAACTTTGATAGACTCACTTACCACATTTGCATCACATCTCACCAGCGCTCCACGGATTTCATGGAAAAAAAGTGAACCAAAATGGAAGAAGACAGCAGACTTGACTTGAGTGCTCCCCCTTGCGTGTTTTGGAAAGGTGGCGACCTCGTGTGTCACTTACAAGTGCGCTGTTCCGGATTAATCATTTTCAACCTTATATCCCTTCAAGAGCTTTTGTCTGCGGGCGTCTTTTAACACAACCCCCCCCCCCCAAAAAAAAACGAGTATTTAGATCAGTCTGGTCTAGACTTTTGGTGGCACAAGTGGATTTGGTGGATCCACCGAATTTCTCAACTCCACTTGTTGTTGTAAGTCTTAGAGAGATTTTTTTTTTAAAAAAAAAGTTTATATCACAAAACATTTTGATTTGGACGTAGTAGAGCAAGTAAAATCACAATAGATGAGTTCTTATGAAGGATGTGTGTGCGACTGTGTGTCCGTCATCGAGCAACAAAAATAATATCACATTTCAAGGGCCGCCCCTGTTCACCGCAGACAAACTCAACATTCAATGACGCTTTTTAAAAAATATTTTTATTTTAAAATAAAATTTTACCTTCCATACCACGTGACTAGGAGACAAAATGGTGGCGGCTGGAAATAAACAACAAAAAGTGGCGGCAGCGAGAATTGAACGTCTGCTAAAGTTACTGGACTAAATACACATCGCATAGACGTTCAACCCGACCATTCCCCCCCCCCCCCCCACCATACTACGCCACTGCACACATTCTGAACTATAATCACCTTTGTACATCCAAACATTATAAAAAAATTGACATTTTCTCTATTAACATTATTCTCATTTCTGTATTAAGGATCATGCATTAAACACGCGTGGTTTATTTATTATATTGCGCACCAAAAGCGCTTGTGTTGTTTATTATACTACGCACCAAACGCGTTTGTGCTGTTTATTATATTATGCACCAAACGCGCCTGTGTTGTTAATTATATTGCGCACCTAATAAATTCGCTTGGGTGATTTATAGCTAGTTCAGAGATGGTGAATTTATAAGTTAGCCATCTATTGGTTGCCAGCAATATACTTATGGTGATTATGTTTTAACAGTGTCCATAGTTGACCGGGCCTTGTTGAATGGTCAATTCCACCACCCGTGATAATCGTACGGCTGCAGAAACTTACCGCGGCTGCGCATCAAATAGTTTGCACACTAAAGCCAAAAACTATTTTTAAAATATTATCTTATATTGAAAAAATAATAAATATTCTAATTTTACTCCGTTTTTTTTGTTTCCAGACGAATATTTCCAGCATACAAGGTCCGGTTGTCCGGTCTGGACAAGAAGTCCAAGTACTTCCTGTTGATGGACATCATGGCCGTGGACGACTGTCGGTACAAGTTCCACAACGGCAAGTGGACAGTGGCCGGCAAGGCTGACCCCGAGATGCCCAGGCGCTGTTACATCCACCCGGACTCCCCGTGCACGGGCGAGCAGTGGATGCAGAAGGTGGTCAGTTTCCACAAGCTCAAGCTGACCAACAACATCTCGGACAAGAACGGATATGTGAGTATCATTGTGAGTAACAAATCTGGGTTTTTTCAAATCTGACCTTTGGACAGTTTATTTATCGACCTACGGACGGCCTTTAGATGACCTTTGGACAGTTTATTTATCGACCTACGGACGGCCTTTAGATGACATTTGGACAGTTAACTTATCGACCTATTGAGGCCTTAGCTGACCTTGTCAACAGCTTTTGACGGATATCTTCTTATTGACATACAGCTATCACCACCCTCTTACAACAGACCCATTCACTGACCCCTCTTACTGACCCCTTCACAGAACAATCTCACTGACCCCTCTTAATGACCCATCTCATTACCCTCTCACTGACCCCTCTTAATGACCCATCTCACTTTCCCCTCTCACTGACCCCTCTCAGTGACCCCTCTCACAGACCCCTCTTAATGACCCATCCCACTTCCCCTCCCACTGACTCCTTCTCACTGACCCCTCTCACAGACTACTCTGACTGACCCCTCTTAATGACCTATCTCACTTTCCCCTCTTACAGACCACTCTCACTGACCCATATCACTTTCCCCTCTCACTGACCCCTCTCACAGACCACTCTCCCTGACCCCACTTAGTGACCCATCTCACTTTCCCCTCTCACAGACCACTCTCACAGACCACTCTCACTGACCACTCTCAATGACCCCTCTCACTGAACCTTCTTATAGACCCTTCTCACAGACCTTCTTATAGACCCTTCTCACAGACCTTCTTACACCCCCCCTTGTAAAACCCTCTCGTTGACTTGACGTTATCCCAAGCATATAGTTGTGCTGTTGTCAATTTTAACATTAAAATAATTAGAACGTATGCAAACATAATTAGAAACACAACAGCCAATACAAAAACAAATTCGTTTAGACGTTTCAAAACGTTAAAATAATTAGCAAATCTAACAACAAAGCCAACAGGCTTATTGCGACGAGTCCTTCATTTAAAACTTTTATCTAGCAAAACAACGAGCGCCTGAGCGAGGTTGTAAGTCTGTCTTACATTAGCTAGACCTCTATCCAGCAATTGGCATTCTCGTGTTCTCAGCCTGGCTCTCGTACCGGATACTATTCCTTCTTTATTCTCCCGCCTTCAAATAAAGGACGCTAACTCCGTGGTTATTAATTCTTGTTTACGGGGAATAAAGCCGGTTAGAGTTAATGGCCCCTACTTAAAGTTTTTTTTTCTAAAAAAATTATATAAATAAATGAGTTCAAATGAAGTCGAATTACGAAATAACCAAATACCAGAGTGGCTCAAATGGACACAGGCGGGCTATGTGATATAAGAAAAAAATCAAAGATTCATATTGTGGGTATTTTCGTAAGTATTTAATTAAACCACTCGAACTGTATTACACACAATAATACATGTTAATACCGGATGAATTGTGCTCCCCCATCACTAGTAATTAAAGTACACGCCCCTGGTCTCTCCGTCCACCGCCGTGGGTGGCATATTAATGCCGTGCACATTAAACTACGAACTTCCCGAAAGGCGAAAGTGCGCCACCCTGTATACGTTTATCTACAGTCGAGATGTTACGGTTTCTCCCGTTAAGATGGCGAGTGAACGTCCCATTAAGTTCTGAACACCGCCCTGACAACTGTGAGAATTATATTTCAAGAAAGAAATTTAAACAGTAAAAATAAAAACCCGAGATCGCCTCGACCGTGACGACGCACGAGCCGTTTGAAGTCTCATCGACAAGTCACAGGTTTTCTTAGTGGCCTCAATCGCCATCATACGCCTCCCCAATCCCCCACCCCTATCCCCAACCACCCATGATAAGATTTTCAAAGGCTGCTTGCGCCCCTGGGGTAGGCAACTGGCGCATTTGTTTGTTGTTGTTTTTCTAGCGCTTTGCACCAAAACATTTAAACTCCAGTTGTTTACATTCCGTATATCGGCATAGGAATAAAATTTTCCCTGATTTAAAAATATTCCTTGTTTTTCAAATCTCATTTATCGGCCGGACATTAGTTATCGAAAAATGGGTCGTTTCTAAGTTATTGTGTAATTTTTAAATTTATTTGGCTAATGTGAATTTTAAGCTCTCAACATCGTAACTAGGCTTCTACAACCAACATTTAGCTGTTGCCAGCCATTTGTGATACAACCAACATTTAGCCGTTCCCAGCCCTATGTGATACAACCAACATTTAGCCGTTCCCAGCCCTATGTGATACAACCAACATTTAGCCATACCCAGCCCGATGTGACACAACCAACATTTAGCCGTACCCAGCCCTATGTGACACAACCAACATTTAGCCGTACCCAGCCCTATGTGATACAACCAACATTTAGCCGTACCCAGCCCTATGTGACACAGCCAACATTTAGCCGTACCCAGCCCTATGTGACACAACCAACATTTAGCCTTACCCAGCCTTATGATGATGTAGACGTTAATTATTCGCCTCCAAACTCAACACAATAGCTGTGCACCAGATATCGACAGTTTACGCACCAGGACTCAGCATGGAGTCATCATGCGCTTTGCGTTCACGTCGTGTCTTGAAGACGTGCGCCGGTGCGTGTTGGTGCTACCCGAAAGTGCACCGGACAATAGCAGCCAGCACCAAGTCGTCAACAAACAGATGGGAATTCCCTTTATCTCTGTTCCCTATTATTAGTGCGAAGGAAAAAAAAAGTGAATTATAATATAATTATTGATCTTTTGAAAAGTTATGAAAAGAAGTGAAAATTAATTGCGGCTTTTTCGAAAAAAAAACAAACATAAGCATTAGATGTACATTTTTTAAAAAAAAATAAGGTCAAAGTGCTAAATTTAAAAGAAAAAAAAATCCTTTTAAATATGTATATATTTATAACAATTTATACGATTTCATATTTTAACTTTTGAAAATTTTAGAGAGATCTTACCCCTTTTTTATATAAAAAAATCCCGAGCACACTTCTTAGATAAAAAAATATAGATTTGTGTGTGTGTAACGAGTACTAAAAATAATGTGATATGACGTCATCGAAATGTGTTCGTTAGCAATGAGTATGTCAAATAATCACCACTATGTTCCCAAAATATAAAACAAATTATGTTTTTAAAGTCGGTCAAATATTCACGAGATTCTTTTACTGACAATAAATTAATTTTAAAATGTCTGACTTGAAACTCAGTGCCTGCTGGGGTGTGAGATGCTAGTGTTAGCGCCTGAGTGCTAATGGCGACAGGCCGGACGAGACGCTGTTGAAAACCTTTGTGCTCGAGCGCAGGGCGAGGTGTTAAAATCGCGGGGGCGAAAATTTGGATCAAAGTGCAATACACTCTGTCGGTGCTGTCGACGTGTTTTAACATACTCATAACGTATACATTCATCTCTGTCAGGGGTAAATTAGCTGTCGTGTGGCATACACTCGATGTTTGTTGTATGTGAACCACCATCAGAATACACTCCATGTTTGTTGTATGTGAACCCCCACCAACATATACTGAATGTTTGTTGTATGTGAACCACCACCAAAATACACTGAATGTTTGTTGTATGTGAACCACCACCAACATACACTGAATGTTTGTTGTATGTGAACCACCATCAGAATACACTCGATGTTTGTTGTATGTGAACCACCACCAGAATACACTCTATGTTTGTTGTATCTGAACCACCACCAAAATACACTGAAGCGTGTTCCACCGTTCCTTAGAGAATCTATTTACAACATTACCGAAATTTTACGAGACAACTTGATAGTTGAGAGTATTGCTCGCAATTTCAACAACAATAACAAATAAATCTAGAAATGTACTTATTTGAAAGTACTTGAGTTTGATTTTAATGCAGCACGAATAGCAACGACGATTCATCCTTTTGTCCGAACGTGGTTACGCTTTATACGTTGCGCACCAGCTGCGGAACGTTTCCGGTGCAGTTGCGAAATTTTCATTACGTGAACGCGTCATCTGATATGCCGCGCGGCGGTCACCTGTAAATAACTTGTTGGTAAATGCGCATGAAGCCTGCTTATCAATTAAGTGTGTTTGTATTCCTGTACAACGATACCTGGCCGTGAACAAGTTTGACCAATGGACCGTGAGGTTCCAGGTCACTTTTTGCCTTGTTTTCAACGTTGGGTAATATTACCGCTGCATAATCCACAACCAACTTTTTTTTTTTAAAACTGACCGAGTTTTGAGTATGTGGAAAAATTTCTTGCTTCTTCACGTCACAATATAAAATATAAAAAGTTAAACGGGAACGAAAACGTTTGACCAAAAACATCAATCTTAGAATTTGTTAAAATAAAAATCATCAGTCCATACATCATATTCTAGACACCTTCCATTAGCCGCCATATCAAAAAGTATTAAGTGATGGAAAACTTCCATTTACAACATAATGCATTACCCCCCCCCCCCAAAAAAAAAAAAAAAAAAGCTCGTTATTAAAATTGCTCGCTGTTGTCTCGCGTTTTAATGTCGTGTTCCTCTTCCCTCTCGTCCACAGCAAATCCTCAACTCGATGCACAAATACCAGCCCCGGTTTCACATCATAAGAACCGCTGACTACATGAGGATCGGGATTTCCCCCAGGACGACGGTCGTCTTCGAGGAGTCTCAGTTCATCGCCGTCACGGCCTATCAGAACGAGCAGGTACGTGGTGTTAAAAAAAAACATAATAGTTATCCAGTGGTTCTCAACTGATATCTGACAGCTGGCCCTATATATTGTAGAGGTCGTCTGCACTCGAATTCATCACACAACTTCATGGGCAAACCTCACACGGCTGCGTGCACAGAACGCACATGCACCTACCCCACACGCACTTAACCCCACACGCACTTAACCCACACGCACTTATCCCACACGCACCTACCCCACACGCACTTACCCCCACACACACACACATTTCTCACACTATTTACTAACATCCATACAATTTCAAGTGCTTGTTAAACAAATACATGGAGACCTGATCTGATAATTGAATAGTTTAATAATTGGAATGTTTACCTGGCACCATTCTCACGGCGTCTGTTTCCTCCATGTCGTCTGCTCAGATCACCAAGCTCAAGATTGACAACAACCCGTTTGCCAAAGGGTTCCGTGAAAATGGAGGGGGCCGCAACAACAAAATGTGAGTACCTTTGGAGGAAAAAAACCAAAAAAAATTTCACACTCAAGCTTATTTTTCTTTTAAATATTTAAAAAAAAAAATTATTTTGCACATTAACCTAAACTTTGACGCCCCATAGGAACCACGAGGGTAAACGGATCAGAGTCGGATACAAATAAATTTACACGGAGGGTGGGGTAATGTCGTAAGCTGTTATTATAAGTTGTTTCCAAGAAACATTTTTTAAAAAAAATCAGTATTCAGGATTTATCAATTTTAAGGAATTTCTTTTTAAAGCATTCATTTTTAAGAAAACAGTATTTAAAAAAAAAAAATTTATTGATATTTCATACATCAAATATAATTGAGAAATCAATCAAATAATGAGCTCCCGTTTGAGAACCTTTTCCTGGAAGTTAATTGCCACGCCCATAAAGGGCCTGTTACTTGGGGCTGCTTCCAAAAAAAAATTATAATAATAATAATATAAGGGAATAGCCCTGGTTCAATTAGAGTAAAATAGAGAGACGTGGGGGAGCGGGTGGGGAGGGGGGTTTGAGGGAGGTGGTGCGTACTCTTATGGTTGGATTAAATAATGATAAATAAATCCCTCCTCTTCATTCCCTCCCC
>MUZC01000037.1:99422-123367 GCA_002072015.1 Radix auricularia | reverse complement strand
ACAGTCATGTTGTTGGATGGGAGATACCCCACTACTCACAGTACAGTCATGTTGTTGGATGGGAGATAACCCATTACTCACAGTACAGTCATGTTGTTGGATGGGAGATAACCCACTACTCACAGTACAGTCATGTTGTTGGATGGGAGATAACCCATTACTCACAGTACAGTCATGTTGTTGGTTGCCTTGACACATCTAAAGTTGGTGGACACAGAGATCTCGTCGTGGGCAAACGTCATGTTGATCAGCTCATGCCTGGTGGCACTGAATGTGACCCCGTCACGTGACTTTACCCAGCTGCCCTCGAACTGTTCAGGGAAGGTGCAACCTCCGGAGACACATGCACTGCCTGAAGGGTCGAGAAATGGAGCTGTTTAATAGTTATTTTTTGTTTTTGACCCCATATTTTTAAATTCACTTGCTCCTGACGTATGCATGGGTTATCTGATATTCTATTTAAAGTAGGTATACAACTAAGAAATCTGATATCTTCTCATAATAAATTGATCAGAAACCAGAAACATATCACCTAAAGTTAATGTGAAATAACACACATTATTCTATAAATGTTAAATTTTTATAATAAATGTTGTAAGTAAATTCACAACAAAATTCTATTTGAAAACTGTTGCAAAAAGAAACAAGTAACATGCTTCAGCATACTTACAAGCTAATAACAAAATGACTCTCCATATTAAAGTACGCATTCTTTACTTAGTATTATATTTGAATTTCCCGCGATAAGTCAAAGCATCGTTGGTGTCAAAAAGGCAGACAGACGACTAGCCAGATTTAAAACGTTATTATCGGTCATTTAGGTTTCAACCATTTGTTAACTTGTGTCAGGCATTCCTTCTTTAACTAATTTTCAAGTTTTATTGAAAGTATCCAACAGTTACAAAAATTATCCATTATATAAGGTTAAACAATATTTTTTGGAAATCGACAGGTTCGTGCGAACACACAAATCTTTAAGGGAACGATAATTGATGACGTCATTTAATCGTTTTAATAACTGATTTGTTTGACGTTGGACTCCGCGTCTTTTCGTACAAAGGCATTTTGTTCGGTTTATCAAATGAATAGCTGTTAAATAATAAAGCATTGTGGCTGTACCATTATGATCTTTATTGTTTGGGACTGGAGCATAGTAAATTTTGTTTTTTTATCACTGGACATTTGCGGCAGCAGAGCTTTTAATATCTGGATACAAAACTATTCTCATTTTTAAACAGATTTAGCATTTCTTTTGACTAACGCACACATATAGGCTTTGCTTTTAATTGTTTCGAATTTACCAATGGACGTTTAATGAAGATATAGATCTATTTCTGAGTCAGCTTGACATTAAAAATAAATCACCAAATAAATTTGATTTAAACAAGACAATTATTTTTTGAGTTGAAAGAATAAATACGCTGATTGTATGCGCACCAATTTGGTGCGTTTCTAAACTCTGGTTTCCGCACGGCACGAGATCTTTGTGAGACAGACTCTTTGCGTTGCTGTCGGGATGAGCCCTTGACCCCACATGCGCGGGACAGGTCGAAATATTCACCATTTTCTTTCGGTAGGTAATAATTCATCCCTACAAAAATAAGCACTCAGCGATATCTTCCATCCTCATATCTCGTAATTGTCGATAAAAACGTTGCCTTTTATTTTTAAATAATGATCAAACTGGTAATCAAGTAGCCATTTATTTATAGTTAGTAGTTTGATATCCATCATCTGTTCTTACTGTCTACACAGTCTACTGTTGACAAACTTACTTTAAAAAATCTAGTTAGAAATTTTGAAAGGTTTAATACTGAATGTACGGAGACTTAAGTTTTTAGGAAGGATATCCATGCATGGTGGGGTAGGAAGACTCGGGTGATTGATCCCAAAATGGAATTCAACAAAAAAAATTACTGTGAGATTTAAGTATTTTAATTTTTATTACTATTATGATTGTAGGTATGATGTTAATGTTCATTACTTTAATTAAAAGAAAAATGCATAAAGTAGGATTTGTAAAAATTCAGTTGTAAATAATTTGTAAAAATATTTTGTACGCAACGAATCGGGAAAAAAAAATTTGATTTCACTTTATAAACTTTAACAACCCACAGTGGCAAGTATAAACAAATTCACGGGACATCATCTTAAAAAAACAGTTACTTTTAGTAGTACATATTAAAGATTATCTTGGAGGCTTCAACAGATTTGAAAGGAACAGTTATCTAACACATAGTGGATTTTTGTAACATAGGGTTGAATTGTCAGACACTCCGTTGTCTAACATCCAGAAGAGTTGTCTAACATACAGAAGAGTTGTCTAACATAAAGAAGAGTTGTTTACCATACAGAAGAGTTGTCTAACATAAAGAAGAGTTGTCTAACAGATAGAAGAGTTGTCTTACATACAGAAGAGTTGTCTAACATACAGAAGAGTTGTCTAACATACAGAAGAGTTGTCTAACATAAAGAAGAGTTGTCTAACATATAGAAGAGTTGTTTAGCATGATTTAGACTCTAAGATTAGATTTGTCCAACATATATTTGATTTGTCTAAGATACAGAATATATAATTTGTGTAACACAGAGTTGTCTAACATGCTCTGAAAGTTGTCTAAAATGCCATATAGTTGTTGTCTAATGTACAGTGTTGTTTACTAGAATAGGATATTTGCGTGAAATTACTCTTTTATATTCAATGTAATTCTTTCTTGATGGGACAATATTTTAAATATTAATGTAATTTAAATTTTTTATTTAAAAAATTAATATTTGTTATTTATAACAATGAAGACTGTTAAGTTTTTCAACAACTTTTTGTTTTCAGTATACTGTCATCTGTCACTATTCTGTAGTCTAAATCATGGGTCGGCAACATGCGGGTTTTTCGATTTTAAGATGCAGCTCTCAGGTTCCATGCGCAAATATTAATAATATATGATATTTTATTTTCAAAACTCGTGTTAGTAGTTCATTAAAAATTAGGAAATTTGTAAATAGTAATGTTTGGCTCTTCCGTCTCAAAAGGTTGCCGACCGTAGGCCTAAATCAATCTTAGTCATTAGCATCTTCTGTCAATATTTTATTCAGCGCTAATGTCATAAACTGCACATACATCAACAAGAAAAATATTTTTATTGATAATAAAATTCTTTTTAAACATATCACAATAAATTAATGTCTTCAGTTGAAGAATGTTAAACAGATTCCACCAAAGAAACATATATAGGTTTTATTAGTTAAATAATGGTGATAGATAAGTTTACATTTAATAGTAACATTTCTTTTAATTTGACTACGGTGTAACATGTTAAAAAACAAAGAAACAAACTTCTTCAGAGACCCGGGAGAAGGCAAAAAGGGGGGGGGCAATTTTTTGAAACCGGCCCAGTGGAGGGGACAACAATTTCTTACTGGTAAGGGGGGGGGGATCTGTTACAGGTTCGGGAGGGTTGCTGTTGCACTATCAGCCATAGCTGTCGATGTCGTTCCAGCAGAATTTGTCTCTTCGTTGTTGTTATTTTAACTCTAAGCTGAAGGAGACGCTCTAACATAAGCGGACGATGCTCCGTGTCTCTAAGAGGTAATTCTTACCAGTGATGATTACACGTGTAATGGGAGGCAATTTGTTTATATTGGCATTTTCTAATTAACAAAACACACAACAGCAACAACAAAAACCACAATGCCCCCATCACAATAACAACAATTCTAAGATTAAAAGTGCAGCCAATATTAACGGTCATTCCGTACACTCTTACTACTAACTTATGTGACCATGACCCTGAGCTTTCACAGAAATGCCTGAAGTAACACAACTTCTTTTCAGCCATGCCGCATATCTATGCCCATTGAAGACCTTTGTAGCGACTCGTCACGACACTGCTGTAAATAAGCGTTATTGCGGAATAAGGGTTGGGGAATATTTCGGTTTGGAAATTACAAAATTGTTTATTTTATTCATCCACCAGGTGTCGCAATATCCGACACGACTCACAGCATGGGAGCGCATGGTCGAACGCAGGGGTCAAACATCAGTTTACTACAAGTGGAGACCCTCCAAAATGGGTGCATCTGAAAGCATTTTGTCATCGGTTTTATTTTAGCCCGCAGAGCTGTTTGCTGCAGATGTCAGAAATCTGAGAGCGCTCTGAAAGCCACCACCACCACCACCACCCCCGTAAACCCCGGGAAAAGTTACTCCATAAAAATACTGTCACTGAGCAGTCTCTGAGAAGAAACATGTACAAACAGAAAGAGTCGAGCTCCAACGGCTACAAGCGTGCCGGGACGAAGAAGAAGAAGAAATGCAAGAACGCGAACGAAGACAACTTCAATCCCTACGTTAGTTCCGAACGAGTCCTCACGGCTCTAGATGAGAGAATCAAAGACATCGAGAGTCGGGGAAGGAGCCGCAAGAAGCGCAAGAACACAACGGTCAAACCTGTCTGGAAGCGCGCAGCATCCACGCCCTCCAACCTGTGTTCATCCTACCCGAAGGGCCAAGCAATGGACCACCAGTGCAAGAGCGTCCGTTTCCAAAACCACCCCACCTCTTGCCACGTGCCCATTGTTGACGTCAGCCCCCCACCGTGCCAGGGACGGGACTGCCACAGAGGGACCTCCGGGGACGGTCCTCACAAGAACTGCACCAAGAGTCAGTCGTCTCACAGTTTTACGGGATCCGGGGAGGTCAAGAATCAAGGGGGCAAAGGTTACAACCCGGCCAGCTCGTCCAGTTTCACGCCCGACGGGTATTCCCGGTCCGGCAACAATAACTACGGGCACTCTGTGCCTTCCAACAACATCTACGGGGCTGACACGGAGCCCGACTTTTATTCGTACAAAGGTATGTATACTGACGAAATGAAAAAGACGGATATGAAAAACTGGAAGCTCGCTTTGAAGATGGACGAGTTCATGCAAAAATACAGTGAGTTTGATCGTCCGAAGTCTAAAAATTTCCCAGCTGCAGCCGCTACTAAATTTCCTGGGAATTTCTTGGATGCAAAAAATGCGTACGGATTGTCTAGCAAAAAAACTTTGCCGTGGGAGCAAAAAATCTCCCCGATACAGAATAAGAGGTTTACATCGCCCTACAAAGGGAGTGACTACACCTCACAGGGATTCTCAAAGTATTCCAATTTCTATGGCGACAACTCGATCTCAAAGACTCCGACGGCGGCGCTGAGCTCCAACTACAGCAACGTCTACGGCATGGAGAAATACCGTCCCGACACTATCAAGTCCTACGGTGAAAACAGGAACGCCCTCAGTAGCATTGATCTGCCTGTTTCGGGAAACTCCGATTGGATGAACACAACCAGCTCTTACATCGGCGACACGGGAGACCGCAGCTTCAGGAAAGATAACTCCATGACGTCAAAGTGGGATTTCAACAAAAATTCATTTCCGACGAGCACTTACGGCCTGGATAAGACCAACAATCGGTTCAACTTTCCGAGCAAGTCCTCCACACTGTTCTCAGATGACATGAAGTTGTTAGGAGGAACCAGCCAACTGTGTGATTCTGGCCTGGCCAAGTTGAAGCGAGAAATATTCGGGACCAGCATTCTTAACCCGCAGAAGATGAACGAAGCGCCGTTGGTTTCCGCAATGGTGTCGGAGTACAAAAGAATGGACTACTACCGAAAAACGCTGCAGAGCCAGCGAGAGAAGAACCTGGAACTCATGGAGAAATACGTCTTCGGTAAACCGAAAGAGAGCGATATTGAATATCTTTACAACGCTAGCGACGGACGTAATAAATTTGCCCCGTCGTACCACGCCAGATCCTCCTCAATCGATAAGGTCACGCCTCTGAAACGGAACTCGAGCGCCACCAGATACGGAACAACCGACTTGTCCGTGCCGCTCAACGTGACGGATAAATTCGACAAGTACAGAAACATGAACTACAGCTCCAGCTCCAGCACTCTAAAAACTCTCGACATGTTCCCACCAAGAAGCCGTTCACTAAGCGGTAGGGCGGTCGACCACCCGTACAAACCAATCAACGTCAAGTCGGTGTGCGACACGAATTTCGATTTGGACCCCAGCAAGTTTTTGAACTATTCGTCTGATTCCCGGTGGAGGCCCCGGACAAAGTTCTTAAACCCAGCGAGGGGCTCGTCAGCAGACAACCTTAAGGCGCTTCACGTCCAGCCAGGGGACAACACTGATCAGACCTGGAAACAAAGCAAAACCCCGGAAGACTATTTTTACAGTTCGTGCTTCAATAAAGACTCGTGCGGCATACGCAGCCCGAGCATGGACAGAGATGTGATCAGGCAAGGGTACATGATACTGAAAAAGTTTGGAGATCGCTACGGTGACAAGAGAAACAGAAGCTTCAGTCCGGTCAACAGGAAGAGCTACCTCAATGATCTGACCGTCAGAGACAGGACGCCCAACAGGTACTCTAGCGGCGCGGCTCAGGATCAGAAGGCCAAATCCGTTGGTGAGAATTTATCAAGCGATTATGTACCATTAGACTTTCAGAGGAGCTACAAAAGCTATGCCGCGAAAAGCGACAGTTATGCCTATTCAAACTCTTACGGTGACGGCGTCAGTGGGACTCGGAGGAGCCCGATCAAAAACTCTAATCCGAAGAAGGAGATGAAACGGGATTTCTTGGACGGCCCGGCGACCTACTTGAACTCAAGGACGCAGATGGACTTCTCGGCGAATGCGAAAACGTCCGACCAGAGTGCGTCATTGAGAAGCCAGCTGGGGACCGGCACGCAGATGGACATGTCGGAACATGAGGTCAGCAACAGCTCCAACAATGCCCCCAGCAAGGACTCCTCGGGGGTGTCCGTGTCGAGGTCAAGGTGCAGCCAGACCAGGGGCACCCCGGGGGGAGCCCAGAACTCGTTGAAGGACTTCACCAGCAAGTACGTCATCGACTGGTGTCTGGACGATGAGACGAACCGGCTGAGGAACATCAACACTTTGATCTCAAAGACGGCCAGGGATAACTGTAAACACTTCACGACGAAAAGGTCATTTGATGAACTGGACCAATCTAAGTAGGGGTGAAAGGTCATTTGATGAACTGGACCAGTCTAAGTATGGGTAAAAGGTCATTTAATGAACTGGACCAGTCTAAGTCGGGGTAGGTTCAACACATGTCATGGAAATAAAACTGAAACAATAATAACTGATATTTTTAATGAGATACATATTTGCTTCACTTATAGCTGAGTTGTATAAATGAGTTTACCGAAGTACTTTATTCATGTTTATATATATACCCTAACGATCCAAAACATCGTTTCCCTTTACATCTATGCACACTAAAAATACACAAAAACACGCACACACATTACATTTTTTGACATTCAATACATCTTTATAAAAAATATTTTTTGGGGGGATTTTGTTCTCTGAGGCGTCAGTTAGAAAAGAGAAGACATTTCCTTCGCCGTTACGCCCCCCCCCCCCGCACACACACAATAGTGTTCTTAATTAATTAATTTTTTATGGACAAGTCAATCAAATAGACTGCCAAGAAGCTTAAATCAGTGAAGGACACAAACTATGTAACTAAAACGTTATAAACTTCCCCACACTTGTTATCTTCCCTATCAATGGTTGTAGCAAACACAAAGTCTCTCTGTAGAAATGAAGCCCTTCAAGCCCAACATGACGGCGTACTGACGTACTGAGATTTACCAGTCAATCACAACATAGTGCTTCTGAACACGAATATTTAATAACAGAATTCCTTCCATTTATTTTACGGGTTAAAACTGAGGAGCAATCTGAAATTATTTTATTATAAATGCATGAAATTGGTATAAAAAACGTATGCGTTTTTTGTCAAACATATTTACTATATACATAAACCCTTTAGAAATGAAGCTGGTTTTAAATATCCAATCCTTCAAATAAGTATGCTGCTTTGAATAAATATGTTTGAGAATATTTTTTAGGTGATCACACAAAACGTGTGACAGCATTTACAGAGCAACGCTCTCTGATATTTTACAATGTGATGAGTATGGACTTAACTATATATATATATATATATATATATGAGAGAGAATTTTCATACGAAACTTAATGTTTCAGAATGTATAAAACCAAAGGAAATATAAACAAATAAAATGTATAACAAATCTGGCTTTGATTTTTTTTTAAAATCACATTCCCCATTGTAATATTTATTTAATTACTATATTGCGTTGGTTTTCAATATCTATTACAGCATCTGTTATTTCATTCACCATCGTCATTTTATTGGTTCTCAAAAAAGTTTTCTTTTCCCCAACAAACATTGATTTAAGGGCAAGGTATTTTTATATGTTCTCTATAACAAGTATTCGATTAACAGAAATCGAAAATAGCTTTTTTCAGTTAGATAGAAAATTAAAAACTTTTCTCTTTCAAAAAATGGAAAATTTAAACATTAGTGACTGACTTCAGGGGGTGTTGCTAATGATGACTAACAATCTGTGAATAATAATTAGAATTACCCCGTGTTTAATTGATGGTATCGAACATCATATTTCAGTATTCGAGTTTAATCATGTCCACGGTCAAAGTCATTTGATAATGAATTCAGTAAAAAAAATATCACTTAAATACAACACATGTTTATAGGGCGATATTTTTACATCGCTTTCAATGTAGTTGCAACCTTCATGTATAGAGATGTGCTCATTAACTTTCTGAACAACCGGCATGGATTTGTTAACACACATTCATAATTTTCCACCCCGGTAATGTATTTTTATTTTCTACACAGACACTCCTTCTATTCAAAACCTTCTTCAAGGAACAAATAGTACACAAACAAAACGAATATAAACTCCTATTATTTCGTTGAAGGAGGCTCTTTGACGAAACGTTCGCTGTTTTGTTACGTCCTGTCTGGCTCACTCATACCCTGTTTACATGATATCCATCTATCAATCTGTAAGCCTGATTGCAGTGTCACCCGCATTTTGATATATACAGAAGATCGTTGCTTCCTTTAAGAACGTATCGGCAATTGACGCAGCGTTCACAGGCCACTTCTATGAGGGACAACTCTACTCCCAGCCGCCTTTCTTAGTGTCAGGTGTCAGTACCCAATCGTAGCTGGGTGGACTCAAGGACACCCTATACCCCGGGAACAAATCCCTGCCCTAACCTAGTCCTAGATTCGAACCCGTGAATCTTGGTATGGTAAAAAATCTATTTTACGTTTGTAATGCCTGTATGTATGTATATGTATATACATATATATAATATAATAGGAAAAATAAGAACAAAGGTCTCAAATAATATGCTATCGTTGTACCTCTCTTGTATATTGTAATGTCTTATCTGGTATATCATTGTGACTCATCTTGTATTTCTTTGCGTCTCTCTAGTATATCGTTGTATTACGTCTTGTCTATTATTGTGTCAATCTTATATCGTTGTGTCTATTTTTGTACATCGTTGTCTATTTTGTATATCGGTGTGTATCACCTTTCACATCACAGTATCTCACGAAAGAATGTGACTGTACCTCACCTAAAATATCTCTTTCTCCATGTAATTAATAGGATCCAACTTAGTGTCCCATTGTTCTTAGCTTTTGTCCCTTCATACACCTCAACTTATTTTTGAGTATACATTTCTACCTTTATTTAAAACAAAAAGTAAAATCCCACTTATTGATGCATAGTTACTTTTTTAACGCAAGTTATTTTTTTTAACGCAAGTTACGCCCCAAAAACAATCCCGTGTATCCGCACACAAGCATGCGCGCGCACACACACTCACACAAACACACACATCTTCCTTTCATCATAAACTCCACCTCCCCCACCCCCCACTCTAAAATAACGATTGCTGCCTTGTACTCAACAAATACCCTGGTATCCGGTAAGTTAATCATAAGTTTGTTTACACAGAGCCATGAAAAATAACTGGAGTGTTCCTAAAATAGATTTGACGTCACAAGTCTGAACAGTCCATCATCTCCACAAGTGTATTATTCTCGGCTCGACTTCGTCTTTCGTATCACATTTTCCACTCCGACTTGTTGAGTTGCTGGTGGAGAATGCAATCACCGTTCACTATCTACCTGTTGCCTGCTTGTTGACAGAAAGGCAATATTGATACGTCTGTCGCAGCTTCCGTCTGTGACGTGGTTGGTAGTTAAGTCTGTCTGACAATGAGTATACCAGCGGTGGAGGTGAGAGATTAGTCCCACAGGTAAGAAAGAGGAGCGTCGCTCTCTGCCTGTCCGAGACACTGAAATCTTACTCGGCCACTGAAAGAAGGTTCTAAAATTGTAGTGGTGAACACACAATGGTAAGTTTGACTAAATGGATATGATCATAAAAGTTGAAAGGTAATTGTGAAGGTTTAAGTTAGGATTTGCACTGGCGTTTGGACTGGTTAAGGATTTTGGGTTGGGTTAGGACTAGGTAAGGGTTTTGGGTTGGGTTTGGACTGAGTAAGGGTTTTGGGTTGGTTTTGGACTGGGCTAAGGGTTTTTGGTTGGGTTTGGACTGGGCTAAGCAATACTAGGCAAAGCAGCCAGAATTCCTAAATAGGAAAATTGGACAAAAGAAAAATTGATAATCTTTATCACATAGTTTGAAATCACAAGCAGAGATATGGGTTGCTTTAAAAAAACAACAACTTTTTTTTTAAAAATATTTTTTTAATAGAATTGTACTCTCAAACTAAAAGAGGTAAAACAAAATGAAAGTCGTGACTCAATCTCAATGATGTAATCAAATCAAAGATCTACAAATAAGGGGACTTAAACATTGGAGTTGTAGAACTGTAAAGGGTGAAGAGTATGGAACAGTTGCCTCCATCTGTTGCGATCATAAAGTAAAGGAATTTCTTAAAACTCTTATTTCTATCTTCTGTTTGCAGTTAAAGTTCTTAGCGACGCACATGTGCCAGTACTGACCCGAAAGGTCACTGAGTTGGTGTCACTGCGCCTCCTGCATGCTGGGTCGAGGGGCGGGTGTAGAAAAGACTGTCTTGTCATGGCTGGACTGATGCCAGGTACGCATCGGGTCGACGGTCCACTAGAGAATTCGTTCAGCTGAATAGATTGGTTCTATTGAAGCAAGTCTCAAACCATTTGAACTCCTAATTAAGTATAGTTTTAATACTTTTAAAATAAACGTTTTAAATAAAAAATATAATGCTTTAAGGAGGTAAACTTTGGTAAAGAATATTCGCAAAATCTGTCACACACATCGAGTCTTAGGGACTCACCAACGAATTTTTAATTAAAATTCTTTTCAGGCACAATCGGACCTCCTCTCTAAGTCGAACTTAAAGGGATCCAAAAAATTTGAATGACGAAGTTTTTGGTTTAGGGACAGTGGCGTAAGAGGCGCAGATTAATCAACCATACCCGCTACACGATTTTACAGGAAAGATAGTTTCATATGAAAGTAAGCCAACTTGTTTTGACATACCGACACAAGCTTGTGACCTTCCCTCCCTTCCTCCATTTTACTCCCTCCACTGTGGGATGGGGAAATAGATTTTTCTTTTTAAAAAGAGTCATGGCATGTTTTGAAAAATTCGACTAAAGGAGGTTGGAAGCCAAAAATCATCGAGTTAAGGAGATATAAAATAAATCAGTCTTATGTACCTTTGCCGGGACGTAACAATTAATTCGGTATAGGGAGGTCTTCGGCATAAGGAAGTTCGACTTAGTGAGGTCCGACTGTATTAAAAAATCAAGGCTAATATGACAACGCTAGGCTACACCTGTGAAGCATTAAACTAAAGATAAATATAACATCTACCAAAAATTAACCTTTATAAAAAGTAGCTTTGTTTAATGAATGTATCAGCTAAAAACAAAAAGAAAAAAAATCTTGACAGCCCATATCCCAATCGTGACATTTAAGATTTTTTGTGAGGGTGGGGGGTGTCTTTAAACAAAATTGAGATCCGTTGGCTACATCTCGTATCAGCGCGAACACAGCACGTGCCACATACAAATAACATCTCGTGAGATTAGCCTGAGGCGGACGGTTGTTAACGCCGTCTGGCGGGGGCTGCATACAAAACAATGGCCGCGGTAGACAAAACAGGCGAGACATTCGGGGCGGTGGAAAGATGGGGAATACATTGGTGACAAGGGACGCAAGCCGTGATGTCGGAAAGTCCGAGTAGAAAGTTTTGTCTCTGTATTCAGAGCAGAAGACCCAAGAAGCCCGTTTGACTTCTGCGTCTTTGTGACGAGTGTCTGTGGCTCAAGTTAAAGTGCAACATGGCTGAACCGTCATACGTCTATATGTCGTTAATTAAAGGGGAAACATTAAAGCAAATCACTCTTTATAAGATTATATATATATATNTGTGTGTGTGTGTGTGTGTGTGTGTGTGTGTGTGTGTGTGTATCATCATTTGTCCTTTGGGTTCCTTGTGGAAAATAGGGCCTCTGTCAAAGCTCGCCACTGTGCACGGTCCCTTGCAAGTCGCTTTATTTCTTCCCAGCTCTTCTCAGTTCTTCCAGCATCATCTAATATGCTCCGTCTCCATGTACGCTTGGGTCTTCCTCGCTGGCGTTTGCCATGGGGGTTCCAATTTAAGGCCTGCCTTGCCCTGCTGTTATCTTTCCGAAGGGTGTGACCCATCCATCTCCACTTTCTTTCCATGATCTGTTGTTCTACTGTCCTTTGCCCACACCTCTCCCACAGTTTGGAGTTTTCGACCTCGTTGAAATATTTAATTTTCAGAATATTTCTGAGGCATCTGTTATCAAAGGTCTGATGTCTCTATCGTTCGGCATGTTTGGGATCCATAAAGTTTAACGTTGGTGTTAAAGATCCTTACATTTGTTTTGACAGAGATATATGCAGATCTCCAGACCTGTTTCAGATTGACAAGTGCCTGTCGCGCTAAATTTATTTTTTGTTCGATGTCCTCATCTGTTCCCCCTGATACACTGACCACACTCCCAAGATAAACAAAGTTTTTTTTACTTGTTCCAAGGTACAGTTTTCTACTTGCATGTCTCCATCTTGTTGGTAGCCAATTTTCAAACAAATTGTTTTTTTTTAATATTGATATTGAGTCCTACTCTTTTCCCAGTCTCGCTCAATATTGTGAATTTGTCTTGCATGTCTTGAAGTCTGTGGGACAGAATGGCCAAGTCATCCGCAAATTCCAAGTTATATGGTTTTTGCATTACGTTCCACTGGATTCCTTTTCCTGAGCTTGCATAGGCTTCTTTTGTAACCCAGTCTAACACAAGAAGGAACAGAAGTGGTGAAAGGAGGCATCCTTGTTTGACTCCAGTTGTGACATGTAATTCATCTGTTAATCTACCATTATGCACTACTTGGCAGGTTGCTTGTTATTTAGTTTGGTATTCCATAGTGCCTCATTATTGACCACATAGTTTCTCTATTAATGCTATCAAAGGCCTTTTCAAAATCCACAAATGTGGATTGCCATTCAATGGGCTGTTCTATAATTATCCGGAGTGTTGCTATTTGGTCAATGCATGATCTTCCTTTTCTGAACCCAGCTTGTTTTTCTCTCAGAATATCATCGCAGAGATCTTTTATTCTGTTAAGTATTGTTTTATTAAAGACCTTGCATGGTACTGATAGAAAGGTAATTCCTCGCCATTTGTAACATTGTGACAGATCCCAATTCTTTGGGATTTTAATCAGTAAGCCCTTTTTCCATTCTGCAGGAGGGGTTTCAGTTGACCAAATATTGTTGAAGATACTGTGGTTTTGGTTAATGATTTCAGCTCCTCCTTCTTTTAGGATCTCAGGTGGTATGTTATCAACATCTGCTGCTTTCCCTGTCTTCATTTGGTTAATGGCTGTCCTTATTTCTTCTTTGTATATCTCTTCCATATTTATGTCAATTGTTTCTCCAGTGGTCAGATTGGGTGGGTTCAGAATAGTCGGTCTGTTTAGCCCTTCCTGGAAATATTCTTTCCATCTTCTAAGCTGTTCATCTATGGAGGAGAGGACTTTACCTTTTTTGTCTCGGACGAATACATTGTAATTAGATTTCTTGTCACTCAAGAGTTTAGTAATTTTGTATAACTGTTTTAGATCTCCTTTTCCTGTTGCTTCTTCTGCTTGTTCAGCTAGCTTATTATAAAGTATTCGTTTGTCTTTTCTAAAGCATCTGTGTGTCCTCTTTTGAAATTGTTTATGGTACTCTTGTTGGGTAGGTTGTTTAGTTTTTCTTGTTTTGGCTTGATTTACTTTTTGTTTTGCATGTTTCCTATCTTCAACTTTTTGCCATGTCTTATCGCTGATACAGTGTTTTTTGTTTACTGGGGCAGGTTTTTCTTTGAAGTTATTTAAGGTTTTGTCTATGTTTCCTTCACTTTCATCATCTAATTGCAGTTCAGCAAATCGATTTTTAAGGTTTAGCGGTAGTTCGTTCCTTTCCTGTGGGTTTCGGAGCTTGCCTAGGTCAAATCGCCTGTCTGTTTTTGGCCTTTGGTTGACTAGCTTTATTTTTACCTTGGCTACAACCAGATGGTGGTCAGATCCAATATCTGTTCCTCTTTTTGTTACTACATCCTGTAATGTGCTCCTCCAGGTGCGGCATATAGCGATGTGGTTTATTTGATTCTCTGTTTTGTTGTCTGGTGAGACCCACGTTACTTTGTGGCAATTTTTGTGTGGGAAGATGGTGCATTCAATCACCAGATCATTGAATGTGCAGAAGTTAGCAACACTCTCCGTTTTCATTCATGTTGCCCAGTCCATGTGTGCCCATTACCTTCTCTCTCTCTCTCTACCACTCTCTCTCTCTCTCTACCACTCTCTCTCTCTCTCTCTCTCTCTCTCTCTGTTGTCGTTGCCAACTTTAGGATTCATATCGCCCATAAAGACCAGTATGTCTCTTTTCGGTATTTTATCCATCATACTTTGAAGTTGTTCATAGAATGTAACTTTGTCTTCCTCAGGTGCAAGGTTTGTTGGGGCAAAGCACATAATGATATGGACATTTTTTAACCTGGACAGGAATTTGGCTCTGATTATTCTTTCTGAAATTGGCTCCAATTCAAGGGGGCTCTTAAATGCATCTTTGCTCAGTAGGAGTGCTACTCCATTTTTATGGGTGTCCTCCTCATGTTCTTTACCAGAGAAGAGGAGGATTTCACCTGATTGAAGTCTAGTTTCTCCAAATGTGTTCCACCGTACTTCACTTAGTCCCAGAATTTGTAGTTTGTACCTTACCATCTCTTTGGCGACTTGAGCGCATCTGCCTGGTTCTTGTAGTGTTCTGACATTCCATGTTCCCAAGTTGAGAGGTGCCTTGTGGATGAGGTGATTTTTCTTTTTCATCGGTTTGAGTAGGGTGGTCGGCCTTGTGGGATTCTGTTGACTTTCCCCACAAGGCTTCATGAGTCTCCTTTGCGGAGCTCTACTCTCGCCTCTGACTGTGTTANTATATATATATATATATATATACATATATTTACTAGCAATTTACCCGCGCTTTGCTGCGGTAAATTAGAATTTCAGTTATTGAAAGATGGGTCTTTTTTATCTAGCGCATTATGGGGAAAAAACCTATATTTAGGCAATCATCTCCCTAGTGAGAAAGGATTTAATATTTTTTGCCTCTTACTATCGAGGGAGGATACTCAAAAACTTCCCAAACTTCGGAAACTAGGAGAATTAGTGTTTATTTAGTTTTATATAGCCCTTTTTTATGGGGGGGGGGGGGGAAGGTTTTGGCCCCCCGGCCACGAATGAGTGGACATTTTTAAAATTTATATGATTATTTTCCTTGTTACCATCGCGGTGTGTTACTAAACTACTACAGAAAACTTAATACTTTTACCAAAACAGGAAATGGGAGAAGCAGTGATTTTCAGTTTTTAATAGCTCATTTAATGGAAAAACTACATGGGGCCCCCGGCATGCAGTAAGTGATAATTTAAATATTTTTTCACCTGTTACCATCGCGAAAGTGTACTCAGCAATTTCCTGAAGTTTAAAGTCTACATACTCAGCAAAAAGGACAATTAGGGATTCTCAATTTTTACATATAAGGCAAAATAGTTTTTGGACCCCCGGCCCTACATAATTGGGAAGTTTAAATTTTCACCTCTTTTCGTCGTGAGAGGGTACTCAACAACTTCCCAAAGTTTCATGCTCCTACCTACACGGAAAATTGGAGGAGAATTAGTGATGAGTCAATTTTTAATATAAGAAAAACTATATTTGAGCCCCCTGCCCCCCATGAGAGGAAATTTTAACATTATTTTTCGCCAAATTTCGTCGGGAGCGAGTGCTTAAAAAAATACCAAAGTTTCATGCTTCTACCTACACGGGACATAGGAAAAATGGGTATTTTCAATTTTTATATAGTTCATATAAAGAAAAAAAAAACGTTTTTGGGCCCCCGGCCCCACATGAGCGAGATTAAAAAAATTCTTTTTTCGCCAATTTTCGTCGTGAGAGGGTACCCAACAACTTCCCAAAATAATTATATAAATTTTAAAAATTTCCTCTCATGGGTCGCCGGGGGCCCACAACTTTTTTTCCACCTAAAATGAGCTATATAAAACTGAATCAACACCAACTCTCCAAGTTTCTGTGTAAGTAGAAACTTTAAAATTTTGGAAGTTGTTGAGTACCCCCCTCCCCCGCGATGGTGAGAGGCAAAAAATATTAAATCACCACTCACTAGGGAGATGATTGCCGAAATATAGTTTTTTTCTTATTATGAGTTATATAAAAAAGACGCATCTTTAAATCTCCAAGTACTTGTGTACGTAGGAGCCTGAACGGTTGAAGTTAATATATTTAGTATATCCATCATGATTCAGATTAAAATCAATAGTTGTTTTGAATTGGTGTTACGCGAGTTCTCAACGCTAACTGAAATCCTAATTTCCGCAGCAAGGCGCGGGTAAATTGCTAGTATCTCATAAAAGGAAAAAAAATTGGGGGGCTCCAGCCCCCATGAGTGGGAAATTTAACATTTTTTTTCTTCAAATTATCGTCGAGGGCATGTACTTGTGGCGAGAAAGATGTTGATATTGTTTGACAAGTTGTCTAGGGGTATATTATTTAATTTATTCTCTCCCCGCCTACACGAGCATACTTTAGTGATCTCTCACAATACGATGATCAACAAACAAGATGGTGAAATTGTAACAATAATTTATTTTACAATAATTACAGTGAGCGGAAACAAGTTCCGTTATGGCCAAAATTCATCACTAGGCTTAAGCCAATCAATATAATAGTTATAGGGTTAATACTTAAATTTTTAGGAAGGACTGCCCCGCTCCTTGAACGGTTGGTTCTGCAATTCTGTCCTATGGGCTGTTCACCTATGGTTCCAGGTGACTTCGGTGATCACGGATTGTGTGATTAACCGGCTTCTACACAGGTGATGTGTAGGCATCAACCAGTGCGGTTGGCTTCTTGTTGGCTGCTTCACCTATGGTTCCAGGTGACTTCGGTGATCACGGATGGTGTGAATAACCGGCTTCTACAACTATAATGTGTAGGCAACAACCAGTGCGGTTGGCTTCAGCGTTACGCTTGGAGTAAGCTGGTAATGATGATTTGTCCTCCTCTGGTCCTGTCGATCGGTGCAGGGGTGAGGTAGGGGTTGGATGCAAGTCGCGTGGATAGCGGTGAGTCCAGCTCCTGGTCCAATTGTGGGTTGGGGTCGAATGCAAGTCGCGTGGATAGCGGTGAGTCCAGCTCCTGATCCAGGTATGTCGACACTTCGTTAGGGCGGTTGCTGTCTGGAGTTCGGGTTATCTCGCAGTACAGGCGGGTGCCTAAAAACCAGAATGAGATAGAAAGAATATATATGAGGGTGGTTTCTATTCTCGTCTGTTTTGATCCACCTTTTGGGCAGCAGAGCCTTCAGAGCCAGGGGCCAAATGGTGATCAAATACATTTTCGTGAACATATTGTTATTAAAGACATACATATATATATATAACATGAACTGGAAATAATATTTCATTATCATTGTGTAAGTGGATGGTGGAATAAATACAATGATATTATTGGTTACACCAATATAATTCCATCCATCTGCCTGATGGTTAATTAATACATTTTATAATATAATACTGAAATGATAATTCATCCTGTGAGTGGATGGTAGAATAAATACAATGATATTATTGGTTACACCAATATAATTCGGACCATAATATATTTTATAACCTAAGACGGAAATAATAATTCACTACCATCTCGTAAGTGAACTAAATATAGTAATAGTTATATTAAAGTTAATAATAGTACTGGTTATACTAATACAATTCAATCCATCTATCTGATGGTTCGCGTGTTATCATATTTAGTTATGAAATGAGAAATACAATGTCGCCTGGCGTAACTGGGTCAACATGTCTCTACAATTTCAATATGACATTGCACGAATATTAATATTTAAATATCGGCGTGAAATACGCTCACAAATACCAGGGGAATAAGTTAGAGTTTCAACTTACATAGATTCTGGCTACGAATAACTGTGCCGGCTTTCTCGCATCAAAGGATGGCTATAGATTTAGTTCAGTGGCTTGAACACTCAAATCGATAGAGCACACAAGTGACTTCGGGCGGAAAAAAGAAAGAATCTTCTTGTTGCAGAGATTTTATACATGTGTGGATAGCCTCGTTTTCGGGCAGTTCATTGCATATTTAATTATTGACCTTTGATCCTTGAACTCTGTGAGTAGCTCCCCTTGTGTTTTGATTCTATTCTCATGCAAATAGCATTGGGCTCACGAATTTCGCCACAGTACTCAAAAAATTTCCAAAGTTTCATGCTTCTACCTACACGGGAAATAGGAAAATTGATGATTTTCAATTTTTATAGAGCACCTATAAGGAAAAAAATAGTTTTGGGCCTCGGCCCCACATGAGCGAGATTTTTAAAATTCTTTTTCGCCAATTTTCGTCGTGAGAGGGGTAACCAACAACTTCCCGAAGTTTCATGCATCTATCTACACGGGAATTTGGAGAATTAGTGATGAATGAGTGAGTGAGTGAGTCAGTCAGGGCTTTCCCTTTTAACTTTTATTAGTATAGATATATTATTTCCATTCAATTGGTGAGAGAGGAGGTTTGAAAAAAGTTGAATGAACCCCCCCCCCCCAATAAAAAAAGACGAGAAACCTAACAAAATAGAAATAAACTTTAAAAAGATGCGAGAAATCTTTAAAAAAGGGGAGAGTAACGTTGAAATATAAGGTGACAGGGAAATAAAAAACGGTGGGCAAAACATTAAAAAAGCTAAGAGAAGACTAAATAAGTAATGAAAAATCAAATGTGTATTTAAACGCAATTTCCAACAAAGTGTTTCCGTTTATTTTATTCAAGGAAAATCATTCTAGATAACATTAAAAGTCATTTCAAATAAGTAATTCTGAAACTTAACAAAATATGACATCATATCCCCTCACACTAAATAACAACAAATATGTGACAAAATAATGCGCATTATTATAAATGTATCCAGTGAAATGGTATCCAGTGGACACTATGGAAACAACTTGATGACCTGGATTTTGCGGATGATCTGGCCCTAATATCACACACACAGTAACAGATGCAGGAGGAAACGAATTATGTAGCACAGTTCTCTGCTTGTGTTGGCCTAAACATTCACAAGGGAAAAAGAAAAGTCCTTAAAATAAATACATCAAGCAACACCCCAATAACAATGGGAGGAACAAATCTAGAGGAGGTGGATAGCTTTACATTACCTCGGTAGCATCATAGACATGCAGGGAGGGACAGACGCTGATGTTAGAGTGAGAATTAGCAAAGCAAGAACAGCATTTAATCAGCTATAAAAATTTTGGAATTGCAACAACTTGACCCTCCAGACCAAGGTCAGGATATTCAACACCACAGTAAAGCCTGTCCTGCTATATGGAGCTGAAACATGGCGGATTACAGCAGCCGTTTCGAAAAAGCTTCAAGCATTTATAAACATATGTCTCCGAAAAATTCTCCGAATCCGTTGGCCCAATATCATCACCGAGGACCTCTGGCAACATACACAACAAGAGCCAGTGGAAGAACTAATACGCCAGCGCAGATGGAGATGGATTGGCCCTCTGTGGCGAGAAAGATGTGAATATTGTTTGACAAGTCGTCTAGGGGTGTAATATTAAGTTATCCCCTTTCTGCCTACACGCGCATACTTTAGTGATCTCTCACAAACGACAATCAACAAACTAGATGGTGAAAATGTAACAATAATTTATTATACAATATTTACAATAAGCGGAAACTAGTTCCGGTATGGCCAAAATTCATCATTAGGCTTAAGCCAATTAATATAATGGTTATAGGGTTAATACTTAAATTTAAGGATGTAGTGCCCCGCTCCGTGAGTGATTGGTTCTGCACGTTCCTTGTTCAGAGTGTAGCCTCAGGTTGCCGCGCCCCGCTCCGTGAACGGTTGGTTCTGCACGTTTCCTGTCCTGTGGGCTGCTTCACCTATGGTTCCAGGTGACCTCGGTGATCACGGAAATGTGAATAACCGGCTTCTACACGTGTATGGTGTAGGCATCAACCAGTGCGGTTGGCGTCAGCGTTACGTTAGGAGTAATGCTGGTAAGGGTGAGTTGTCCTCAGGTCCTGTCGATCGGTGCAGGGGTGAGGTAGGGTCGGATACAAGTCGCGTGGATAGCGGTGTCCAGCTCTTGGTCCAAATATGTCGACACTTCATTGGGCAGGGTTGCTGTCCGGAGTTCGTGTTATCTCTCAGTACAGGCGGGTGCCTAGAAGCCAGAATAAGATAGAAAGAATATGCATATGGGTAGTTTCTCTACCTGTCTGTCTAATCCACCCTTTCGGACGCCGAGCCTTCAGAGCAAGGTGCCAAAAGGTGATCAAAATACATTATCATAAAACACATGGTTATTTAATATATTTCATAACATGAAACTGAAATAATATTTCGTTACCATCTTGTAAGTGGATGGGGGAATAAATACATTAATGTTATTTGTTACACCAATATAATTCGATCCATCTACCTGATGGATCACGTGTTATCACCTTTAGTTATGAAAAGAGAAGTACAATGTCGCACGTGGCCCGCATGGTGTCATGGGGTCAACATGTTCCAACAATTTCAATTCAACATTGCACGAAGATTAATATTTAAATAATGGTGTGAAATATGCTTATAAATACGAGGGAATTAAGTTAGAGTTCAAACTTACATAGATTCTGGACAACGCGAATAATGCCGTCTCTCCCACGACAAGGATGGGTATGGATGTAGTTCGGTGAATTGCATTCACATAAGACATCACACTTTGCAGTCGCTTGGGCGGAAAAAGAGAACGGGCCGTGTCGCGGTGTGCCAACTTTTATACACGATGTGTAATTTTATGCAGCTCTTCCTGATTGGAAGTTGCTTGTCGGCCTCACTATCGGACAACCTTGACCGGTCATGTGCTCCGCTGCATATCTAATTAGCAACCTTGATACGCTCAAGTGATCCGTCAATAGTGACTTCCCCTTTTGTTTTTATTTCGTGCAAGTGACGAGAGCTCAATTAATTTCGTCACACCCTCAGAAAGCCTACATCCAGCATTGTGAGACAAGCCCTCACTTGGAACCCCCAGGGCAAGAGAAAAAGAGGTCGACCCAAAATGACCTGGAGAAGGGAACTGGAGACAGACTCCAAAAAGAGTGGGCACAGCTGGGGACAGCTAGAGAGATTGGCACAGGACCGGGATGCCTGGAGAGTCTTTGTTCGTGGACTATGCCGCAGATGGGACGACAAGCAATGATGATGATGATGATAATGCGCAACGCACAATAATCTAACATTGGCATTCACAAAGCGGGAAAACCCCAGTAACTATCATTCTAGATTACATTAAAAGTCATTGCACATCAATAATTTTGAAACTAAACAGAACAATTGCTATCTACAAATGGCAGCTAAAATTATTGGAGTCAAATGAAAGCAGATTTTTCAAAAACTCCTTCTCCAACATTGTTTTAAATATTATTAGCTACCGTTTGGCGTTTGTGTCAACCCGATAAATATTAAGATTAGCGAGGAATTGACGTAATACTGATTTTTTTTCGGGTTTTGATTTATTTTCAAAGAAATTCCAAAAACCTTTTCGGTAATTTATTTGGCCCGTGAGAAACATATTTTAGAGAAACATCCTTGGGACCTTCTTTACACCTTTACATATTTGCAATAGACCCCAACAGACAGACAACAAATGCGTCTTAAATGTATACATATAGTTATTATATTATATATATTTACACACACGTACACACACACACACANTATATATATATACACATATAAATTGTTGGAACAGATATATGTGACTGGGCATTTGTTAATGGCATTCGTGCGATACAAGTTTTTTTTGTTTGTTTGTTGACATTTAAGGTGACATTAAAACTTGGTTGGAATAACATCGAATGAAATATTAAATTGCATGAAAATGAAACACAGACACGTCACACTTTTGAAACTATATCACAAACACTTTATAATCTGGTGCACCAGGTACAGTCATGGAAGTTGAGTGCAATGAAATTTTAAAGCCGGTCGTGCCATAAAGTTCTCGCACAATCCCGACGACAGTTTCCACACTGCCAACAACGAAAGCGTATTCCAGGGAAGCCGTTCACTTGGCAGTGTTGTCACGTGTCTGTCCGCGGGCTCGGACTGTAAGCTCGGTCTGCCATCAACGCAATTCTGATACCCCCGTTATCCCAGATGATTTCAATTACCCAAATTCGTCTCTTTAAAAAACAGCACCCGGCCCTCCCTATCAGACATAAACCAACCCCCTCCCCACTCATTCTCCCCCCCCCAGACAAACCCCGCCCCACGACGTCTTACCATTGGATAGAGTTGAGAGATTTACAAGTGAGTGGCCATCCCATTCAGTCCCTAATACAGTGGGTCTCAACTTGTGGTCCGCGAGCAGAGGAGGATTTTTTTAAAAAATGTATTAAAAACGCAAAAAGGTAGATCTATATATTTTGTCACTTTCTTAATATATTGATTAATTTTAATCACGCGGTGGCAAAAGCATAGAGCCAACAATATGTTTCGGTTCTATGTTTACTTTTAGCTGTACCATAATATGTTTCGGTTTTATGTTTACTTTTAGCTGTACCATAATATGTTTCGGTTTTATGTTTACTTTTAGCTGTACCATAATACGTTTCGGTTTTATGTTTACTTTTAGCTGTACCATAATATGTTTCGGTTCTATGTTTACTTTTAGCTGTACCATAATATGTTTCGGTTCTATGTTTACTTTTAGCTATACCATAATATGTTTCGGTTCTATGTTTACTTTTAGCTGTACCATAATATGTTTCGGTTCTATGTTTACTTTTAGCTGTACGATAATATATTTCGGTTTTATGTTTACTTTTAGCTGTACCGTATTATGTTTCGGTTCTATGTTTACTTTTAGCTGTACCGTAATATGTTACGGTTCTATGTTTACTTTTAGATGTACCGTATTATGTTTCGGTTCTATGTTTACTTTTAGCTGTACCATAAAATGTTTCGGTTCTATGTTTACTTTTAGCTGTACCGTAATATGTTACGGTTCTATGTTTACTTTTAGCTGTACCATAATATGTTACGGTTTTATGTTTACTTTTAGCTGAACCGTATTATGTTTCGGTTCTATGTTTACTTTTAGCTGTACCATAAAATGTTTCGGTTCTATGTTTACTTTTAGCTGTACCGTAATATGTTACGGTTCTATGTTTACTTTTAGCTGTACCGTATTATGTATTATGTCCCAAAACGTCCCATTAGATTCCATAAAACTATATATTTTATTTAAATCGTTGAATAAAATAGCATTAAATTAATATTACAATTATTAAAATAATACATGAATTAAATTTATTGAACACCTGGATAAATTTATAATAAAGAAAACAATCGAACAAGTGGTGTAGCGGGGGGGGGGGGGGGGGGGGGGG
>MUZC01000037.1:60739-74532 GCA_002072015.1 Radix auricularia | reverse complement strand
CACACACAATCTCCTCAAAGTTCCTATTCTGAAACACATTCATGTCCATGCCCATGAGTTCTCATGTGCGGCTAGTTGGTGAAGGGGAGAATGTATGTAACGACGGGTCAATCGAGTCAAACAAATAGAATGACAATTGGAGTAAGAAGAAATGACGAAACCTCGGGTATAGAGAACAATGGTTCCCAGATAATTGAACTCTCGACAAAAAACTACATCCTATATAGAAACATTAACCTCAATATATTAGGGCTATTAAAACTGCATCCTTCATACTTTCTTATCTTATCTGTTACAGACGCTCTTTTCTACACAGAGGATTATTGCGTCCTACGTTTATCTAATGCACTCTATTTAGAGTTTTAAATGATATAAAGTGTTGGCTCTCCTGGTTTCCCCAGGCAACTCATTTCACGCTCGAATTACGGATGGGAAGAGAGAAAACTTGTATGTGTTTTTTATTGCCTATGGAATTAGAAAGGTGTTTTTTATCCTTATGTCATTGTGAGGGTTGTATTAAGTTAGCTTTGTGTTGTTATTCTAAATCAGAATTAATTGCTTTATGTATAATTACTAATTTACTCTTGGTTCTTCTATCCTATTGCCATTGCGTTTCAAGGTTTAATGATTTAACTAATGGTGTTACTCTTGTAAGTTTTAAATATTTTCCAGTAATGAATCTAACAGCTCTTGCAGGAACATTAACCTCAATATATTAGGGCCATTAATTTCCGTAGTTCACAGGATGAAATAGAAATGTTACTTGTGTCAAACTTTATCAAGTTCCTGGAACTAGTTCGGCAATTAATGGGGCGACACTCCATGGCTGCCATCAAGCGATAGGTAGCACAAACGTTCGGCAATTAATGGGGCGACACTCCATGGCTGCCATCAAGCGATAGGTAGCACAAACGTTTAAACCAAAATAATTTAGGGTCGGAATTGAGAAGACACAAATTATTTCCACTTCAAAAGGAAGAGAAGCACTAAACTTTATTTAAGACGCTGCCTGGAATCTAATATGGAAAGCTGAGAGAGAACGAGCCGGATGAATCTACATCTTAGCAGTTTAACGATAAAACTCTGTTATAAATTGTTGATAAATAATAAATGTGTGGATCATTCCTTGGGAGTGTTAATGTGTGGGAGGGTGAATGTGTGGGAATGTGAATGTGTGGGAGTGTGAATGTGTGGGAGGGTGAATGTGTGGGAGGGTGAATGTGTGGGAGGGTGAATGTGTGGGAGTGTGAATGTGTGGGAGGGTGAATGTGTGGGAGGGTGAATGTGTGGGAGTGTGAATGTGTGGGAGTGTGAATGCGGGGAAGGATCAATGTGTGGGAATGTGAATGTGTTGGAGGGTGAATGTGTGGGAGGGTGAATGCGTGGAAGGATCAATGTGTGGGAATGTGAATGTGTGGGAGGGTGAATGCGTGGAAGGATCAATATGTGGGAATGTGATTGTGTGGGAGGGTGAATGCGGGGAAGAATCAATGTGTGGGAATGTGAATGTGTGGGAGGGTGAATGTGTGGAAGTATTAATGATTGAGGGGGTTGAATAATTTGGTTAGTGAATGTGTGGGAGAATGTCAATAAATATATAGGGGACTGAAGGAGTTTCGACTTAAGGGAGTCGGGAAATAATGGAATTAGTTAATCTAGGATTTTTAAGGACGGCGGATTTATTTCTATCTAGTACATTCTATCTAGTAATTTCCTCCTCCTTACTTCGGTTAGTTCCCACTCACATATTTTCACCTTAAGTATTAAACACAATATTAAATTATTTTTTTTAAAACTTTGCGCTTTTTCTTTCTTTTACTTTGTGCAGTCGGACAAGAAAAAAAATGGTAATAAACTAACAATTATATGCCCAATTTTATTTCATGGTTGTTAATATATACATAGTTTTCATGGACACAGCACCCTGTATCACCAATGTATCTCATCACACATCACCCTGTATCACCAATGTATCTTGTCACACATCGCCCTGTATCACCTATGTATCACATCACACATCACCATATATCGTAAATGTATCACATCACACATCAACTTGTATCACCAATGTATCTCATCACACATCACCCTGTATCACCAATGTATCTCATCACACATCACCCGGTATCACCAATGTATCACATCACACATCACCCTGTATCACCAATGTATCACATCACACATACCCTATATCGTAAATGTATCACATCACACATCACCCTGTATCACCAATGTATCTCATCACACATCACCCTGTATCACCTACGTATCACATCACACATCACCCTATATCACCAATGTATCACATAATACATAACCCTGTAACACCAATGTATCACATCATCCTGTATCACCAATGTATCACATCACACATCACCCTGTATCACCTATGTATCACATCACACATCACTCTGTGTCGACAATGTATCACATCACACGTCACCCTGTATCACAAATGTATCACATCACACGTCACCAAGTATCACCTATGTATCACATCACCCTGTATCACCAATGTATGACATCACACATCACCCTGTATCACCAATGTATCTCATCACACATCACCCTGTAACACCAATGTATGACATCACACATCACCCTGTATCACGAATGTATCACATCACACGTCACCTCATACCGCCAATGCTATACGAGTAAATTTCAGAAACGTATCATTCTTTTTCCCAAAGAATCACCATGGACACGCCCATCCGGTCCTATTACCCTGACTTCCGGGTGACGGACGATCTGCGCAGCTCCACAGCAACATTGCGTGACCTTTTGTCCCACAGGATGGGGGTGCCGTCCTACTTTCAGCCGTTGGTCATGGGATTCCCAGCGGACATGTCCCGACAAGAATTAATGCAGTAAGTAAGCCACTGACCAAACGACATGCGTTATTCATATCTCCAACCGTTTATTTACCATTCCTGCACAGTATTCCACTTGTTGGGCTGGCAGTGATCATTGGAAATGGAGATTAACAGACGACAAAAAATAAATAAATACAAATAATAATAATGTTGTTTAAGCATGCGCAATGAAATCATGTTGACTCAAATGGAGTGAGAGCAATAAATAAAAAAAGTTCTAGAATATTTCCCAAACAACGGCCTATGTGTAAATTTGCTACCCATTAAAATATGCTACCTATTATATAACCTTGCTCCTTATTAAAGGAACTTGCTAGCCTTGCACTTGAAGTAAACTTGCTAACACATTTCTAATTTCTATAATTCAATGTTTGATATTTTCTACTTAAAGTTGCTATTTTTTCTTGTAATGTATCCACTGACAACCAACCTCCTCTCACCCTCCCCCAACCACTAGGCGTCTAGCGTACCTGCCCACCAACATGCAGTTCCGCGACAGGATGGTCTACAACAACTACATGTACACGATGGCTGCCCACGTCATAGAGAGTATGTCTGGCGGGAGGAGGTGGGAGGATCTGATCCGGGAGGCCCTCCTCGAGCCCCTGCAGATGACCGGAACCGGCTTCACGGAGGAAGTGGACAACTTCTCGGACTTCGCCCTGCCGTGTGCACTGGTCAACGGGACAATGGTGGACCTATCCCCTGAACTTTTGAAGTGCGATCTTCGACTTTTTAATTTACAAAAATTACTCCTTGAATATTCTTCAATATTTACCTGACAGTTCTATGTGATTTTGCGTAAACGACAGGGTTTCATGAAAGGCAAAGCTACCTGTATCATAATAGTTACTTACAAGACAGTTACACACACATACGCATATATATATAAAATATATATACTAGCAATTTACCCGCGCTTTGCTGCGGAAATTAGGATTTCAGTTAGCGTTGAGAGCCCGCGTAAAACCAATTCAAACCACTTATTGATTTTAATCTGAATCAAGATGGATATACTAAATATACTAACTTCAACCGTTCAGGCTCCTACGTACACAAGAACTTGGAGATTTAAAGATGTGTCTTTTTTATATAACTCATATTGGGAAAAAAACAACTATATTTCGGCAATCATCCCCCTAGTGAGAGGGGATTTAATATTTTTTGCCTGTTACAAACGCTGGGGGGGGGGGGGTACTCAACAACTTCCAAAAATTTAAAGTTTCTACCTACACGGAAACTTGGAGAATTAATGTTGATTCAGTTTTATATAGCTCATTTTAGGTGGAAAAAAAGTTTTGGGCCCCTGGCGACCCATGAGAGGAAAATTTTAAAATTTATATTATTATTTTTACTTGTCTACCTACACGGGAAATAAGATTTTCAATTTTTATAAATATCATATAAGAAAAACAACGTTTTTGGGGCCCCGGCCCCATAAGTATGTATTTCAAAATTCTTTTACACCGACTTTTGTCATGAGAGGGTAATTAACAATTTCCCAAAGTTTCATGCTCCTACCTACATTGAAATTTGAGAATTTGTGATGAGTCAGTTTATAATATAAGAAAAACTGTATTTGGGCCCCCGGTCCCCATTATTGGGAATATTAACATTCTTTTTTTGCTAATTTTTGTCAGGAGATTGTACTCAACAATTTCCCAAAGTTTCATGCTTCTACCTACAGGGGAAATTGACAAATTAGTGATTTTCAGTCTTTATATAGTATGTATTTGGAAAAAAACTACATTTTGGCCCCCGGTCCCCAGTAAAGGATATTTGAAATATTTTCAACCTGCTACCATCGCGAATGTGAATTAAGCAACTCCCAAACGTTTTATGTGTCTACCTACACGGGAAATAAGTGAATTATAGATTTTGAATTTTAATAAATCACATATAAGAAAAAATACGTTTTGGGGGCCTCGGCCCCCATGAGTGTGTATTTAAAAATTTCTTTACACCGACTTTCGTCGTGAGAGGGAAATTAACAATTTCCCAATGTTTCATGCCCCTACATACACGGAAAAATTGGAGAATTAGGGATGAGTCGGTTTTTAATATAAGAAAAACTATATTTGGCCCCCCCGGTCCCCCATGTGAGGGAATTTTATCATTCTTTTTTGCCTATTTTTGTCGGGAGCATGTACTCAAAAAATTAACCAAGTTTCATGCTTCTACCTATACGGGAAATAGGAGAATTAATGATTTTCGATTTTTATATAGCTCATATGAGAAAAAACCGTTTTTGGGGTTCTGATTCCCATGAGAGGGAAATTTAACTCTTTTTTTCCAGTTATAATTTGGAGCATGTATTTAACAAATTTCTAAAGTTTCATGCTTCTACCTACACGGGAAATAGGAAAATTGGTGATTTTCAATTTTTATAGAGCCCATATAAGGACAAAAATGTTTTTGGACCCCCGGCCGGACATAAGCGAGATTTTAAAAATTCTTTTCTGCCAATTTTCGTAGTGAGAGGGTACCCAACAACTTCCCAAAGTTTCATGCTTCTAACTACACCGGAATTTAGAGAATTAGGGATGAGTTGGTTTTTAATATAAGAAAAACTATATTTGGGCCCCCGGTCCCCCATGAGAGGGTATTTTAACATTCTTTTTGCCAACTTGTGTCGGGAGCGTGTACTCAAAAAATTTCTATAGTTTCATGCTTCTACCTGTACGGAAAATAGAAGAATAAGTGATTTTAAATTTTTATATTGCTCGTAAAAGGAAAAACCCGTTTTTGGGGCCCCGGCCCCCATGAGTGGAAAATTTAACTCTTTTTTTCGAATTATAATTGAGAGCATGTACTTAACAAATAACCAAAGTTTCATGCTTCTACCTATACGGGAAATAGGAAAATTTGTGATTTTCAATTTTTATAGAGCCTATATAAGGAAAAAATGTTTTTTGGCCCCCGGTCCCACATGAGCGAGATTTTTAAAATTCTTTTTCGCCAATTTTTGTTGTGAGAGGGTAGCCAACAACTTCCCAAAGTTTCATGTTTCTACCTACACGGAAAGTTGGAGAATTAGTGATGAATGAGTGAGTCAGTCAGTGAGGGCTTTCCCTTTATATATATACTAACGATTTCCCCGCGCGTTGCTGCGGGAAGTTGGAGAATTAGTGATGAGTGAGTGAGTGCATAAAAAAACTATATTTGGGTCCCCGGTGCCCAGCAAAAGATATTTTAAATATTATTTCACCTGCTGCCATCACGGAAGTGTATTTAACAAACCCCCAAAGTTACATAAGTTTACCTATTTAGGAAATAGGAAAAATACTGCTTTTCAATTTGTAAATAGGACATATTAGGAAAAAAACACGTTTTTGAGGCCCCAGCCCCAATGAGTGTGAATTTTTAAATTATATTACCCCACTTTTCGTCGTGAGAGGGTACCCAAATACTTCCAAAATTTGTATGCTTCTACCAACATGGGAATGGGAGATTTAGTGATTTTTACTTTTTATATAGTTAATATTAGAAAAAAAAACTATATTTGGGCCCCCCAGCCCCCAGTAAGGGATATTTTAAATACTTATTCACCTGCTACCATCGTGGAAGGGTATTTAACAAAACCCAAATTTTCATGCGTTTGCCTATTCGGGAAATAAGAGAATTAGTGATTTTCAATTTTTATATAGCACATATAAGAAAAAAAACACATTTTTTCGGCCCCGGCCTTAATGAGTGTGTATTTTAAAATAATTTTACGCCAATTTTCGTCGTGAGAGGATACACAACAACTTCCAAAAGGTTTATGTTTTTACCTACACGATGAATTGTGGAATTTGTGATGAGTCGGTTTTTACTATAAGAAAAACTTTTATTTTGGCCCCCGGCCCCCTATGAGTGGAAAGTTACCATTCCATTTCTCCAACTTTCATCAACATCTTCCCAAAGTTTCATGCTTCTACCTACATGGGGAAAGGGAGAATTATTGATGTTCAATTCTCATATAGTTTATATTAGAAAAAAAAAACTACTTTTGCCTCCCCCCCTTCGCCCCCATTAAGAAATATTAAAAAAAAAAATTTTCACCTGCTACCGTTGTGAAAGTGTAATTATCCATTCCCCAACGTTTCATGAGTCTACCTACGCGAGAAAAAGGAGAATTAGTGATTTTCAATTTTTGTATAGCTCATATAAAGAAAAAGATGTTTTGGGGGCCCCGGCCCCCATTAGATGGAAATTTAACATTGCCAATTATCATCGGAAACATGTACTCAAAAAATTTACAAAGTTTCATGCTTCAAACTATACGGGAAATAGGAGAATTATAAATTTGCAATTTGTAAATAGCTCTTATTAGGGGACACATTTTTTATGGGGCCACATTTTTTGGGTTCCCGTTCCTCTATGAGTGGGCAAGTGGGCATTTAACATTCTCTTTCGCCAATTATCATCGGGAGATTAAACTCAACAACTTCCTAAAGTTTCATGCTCTCCACCTACATGGTTATGGAAGAAATAGTGATTTTTAGTTTTTAAATTTGGGCCCCCAGCCCCCCTGTAAGAGAAATTTTAAAAATTATTTCACCTGCAAACGTGAAAGTGTATTTATAAACTCCCCAACATTTGATGAGTCTACCTACTCGGAAAATAGGAGAATTTGTGATTTTCAATGTTTATAAGCTCATTTAATGAAAAAACGTTTTCGGGGCCCTAGCCCCCATGAGTGGGAAATTGAATATTCTCTTTTGCCAATTATCGTTGGAAGCATGTACTCAAAACATTTCTTAAGTTTCATGATTCTACCTACACGGGAAATAGATGAATTATTGATTTTCAATTAGCATATAGCTTATATAAGGAAAAAACAGTTTTGGGGCCCCGACCCCCATGAGTGTGAATTTTTAAAAAATCTTTTCGCCAATTTTTGTCGTAAGAGGGTATCCAACAACTTCCCAAAGTTTCATGCTTCTACCTACACGGGAAGTTGAAGAATTAGTGATGTAGGTTAAAAAGTTTTTGGGCCCCCGGCGCCACATGAGTGAGATTTATAAAATTCTTTTACGTCAATTTTCGTAGTAACCTCCCAAAGTTTTATGCTTCTACCTACACGGGAAGTTGGAGAATTATTGATTTTCAATTAGTATATAGCTTATATAAGGAAAAAAATATTTTTAGGGCCCCGGCCCACATGAGTGTGAATTTCAAAAAAGAATTTTTTTGCCTATTTCGTGGTAAGAGGGTACCCAACAACTTCCCAAAGTTTCATGCTTCTACCTATACGGAATGTTGGTGAATTAATGATGTAGAAAAAAAATTGTGGGGCTTTTTCGCCAATTGTCGTAGTGAGAGAGTACCCAACAACTTCCCAAAGTTTCATGCTTCTACCTACACGGGAAGTTGGAGAATTAGTGATGAATCAGTCGGTCAGTAAGTCAGTGAGGGCTTTCTCTTTTATTAGTATATGGAGGGAAGATGGTGGTAAAATGTTTCTGATTTTATCTTCATAGAGTCACCGACTCTTTACTTTCATATCCGACCATTAGTCTGTGATATACTATTGATGGAATACATTTCCTGGGCCTACTTTGTTTTAGGTTATACAGCAGCTAAGGCTAAGATTTTTTTACTAGAAAAGTTTTGTCTTGTAGAATGTGTCCATGACTAAGATATTCAATGGTTTTGAATAGTCGAATATGAATTAGAACTGTTTTGATTGGTTGAATGTGAACTAAAAATGTTTTGATTGGTTAAATGTGAGCTAAAAATGTTTTTGATTGGTTGAATGTGAACTAAAATGTTTTGATTGGTCTAACGTGTCCACAGAACAGTGACCCCGTGTGGACCTGCGGGCTCCATATACTCTAACGCCGAGGACATGGCCAAGTGGATGAACTTTTTACTTTCGAATGGTCGAGCGCCGGACGGGTCAGTCATTGTGGACCCACGGGTCATTGAGCTCACCCGAGAGCCAGGCATGCTGTCCACTCTTCCTTTCCAGGAGCTCAACAAGCCGTGCTTTCCCGTGGGTCACGTGGTGCAGAGCTACGACATGGGCTGGATCACGGCCAACTACAGAGGTCAGCACTATTGGAGAATTATTGTTCTATTTTTAGTGTAGTGTTTATTATTCCACAGACAAGAAAACACCATAACTCACTACCTAATGCAGGGGTGGGCAATTGTTTTGACACGGGGGCCACTTTGTGGTAGTGTATTTTAGTGGAGGGCCGCAACGTTTAAAATGCTGTACTCTTTAGTTAATATTACATTCCGTTTCAGAAAAAAATGAAAGGTATCATAAAAATCAATAAATAAAACTTTTTTAAAAGTGGTAGTTTTATTAAATTTATTAATTGTCATATTATCTAGATTCCTAGCCACCAAAACATTTAATTATAGAATCCGTTTAATGAGACAAGTGTAAGATATCACAATTTTTTAAAACAATTTTTTTGAAATCAGGAGTGAAGTTGCTTGTTGAAATTCTCATCACTGCCTGCAAGTGTATATCTGTCAAAGAGCATCTGTATTTACTCTTGTTGATCTTCATGCAATAACTTTGCTCACAAAAATATGTAGCTCCAAATATAGAGAACGTTTTCCCTGCAAAGTTTTTCACACATGGGAATTTTTCAGCAGACAAACACTTATAAAAGTCAACTAATGTGACAGTATTAAACATTTATTTCCCTGTGTGATCTGACTGCATATCAATTAGTTCAAGCTGCAGCTCCTCAGGTGCTGTTTCAATATCCGCAGTGATAGGATAAGACAGAAAATTAAATTTAGGCTCAATCTTCTTGAAGTCCTGAAATCTTCTTGTGACCTTTATGGTGGGGTTAGTCTTTCATGGCATTGTTCTATGTTGGTGTTGTTCTATGTTGGTGTTGTTCTATGTTGGTGTTGTTCTATGTTGGTGTTGTTCTATGTTGGTGCTGTTCTGTGTTGGTGTTGTTCTATGTTGGTGTTGTTCTATGTTTTGTTGGTATTGTTCTATGTTGGTGTTGTTCTATGTTGGTGTTGTTCTATGTTGGTGCTGTTCTGTTTTGGTGTTGTTATATGTTGGTGTTGTTCTATGTTGGTGTTGTTCTATGTTGGTGTTGTTCTATGTTGGTGTTGTTCTATGTTGGTGTGTTGTTCTATGTTGGTGTTGTTCTATTGCTCAATTGTTCTGTGGCGGCATTGATCTATGGTAATATTTTTCAATAATGTTTTTTTTTCTATAGTGTTTTTGTTCTATATTGTTATTGTTCTATGATGTTAAGCATGAACTAACTCTATATGGGACTTTCAGGTCACCGCCAGGTGTATCACACAGGTGGAGTGGTCACTCACTCGTCCAGACTCTGGTTGTATCCCGCGGCCAAAGCAGGGATCTACGTCAGCGTCAACGGACCCCAGGAGAAGAAGGAAAAAAACAGTTTGCTGGAGTAAGTGCCAATTGACACGTAGCCTTTATTTGTGCTGCTATCGACACGTAGTTTTTATTTGTGCTGCTATTACCACGTAGCTTTTATTTGTGCTGCTATCGACACGTAGCTTTTATTTGTGCTGCTATCGACACATAAAGTGTGTGAATTCTAAGCTCAATAAGTAGAAGTCAAAAAGAAGCTTTTGTTTGCAGCAATTGCTGTAATGCTTTTGACACACAAAGTTTAGAATTCTTCCATCAATCGATAATATTTAGGATACCTCATACATTGTAAGATCGGTTAAAATTATTTTTTAAAAAGAACGTTTTATTGAATTCTAGGTACTTTTAAAAATCCCTTAGGGGCCGTCCATAAATGACGTCACGCGATTTTCACCCATTTTTTACCCCCTCCCCCCCCTACGTCACGCGTCGTCACAAAATCGTAGACCCCCCCCTCCAAAAGTACGTCACAAAACTTTGACCCCCCCCACTCTTTAAAAAAATACACTTAATTTTCTATTTGAAAATAAGTATGTTTCAAGTCACTTTTTTGTCATTTAAGTATTTATTTAGAGTAGGTCTACATTGTAATATTGTAACACCTGTGAAGCTATGTAAAAGACATAATTAAATAAACTGTAAACCAGTGATTCTCAAACTTTTTCGTATCAGACGACCGGCAATAATTTTTTCATTTCACCAGGTACCATTGCATTTTTTTCCGTTTTGACATGATTTTCTCTGTACTGATTTGATAGCAAAATGAACCCCTACACATCTTAAAGCCCTATAAGATTAAGTATGAATTCGGCTTGTTTTATATATTTTTTTTTAAAAAAAATGTTTAGTTGCCAAGGCATAGCAAGACAGCTAACGAACAATGCAGCGGTAATGTCAAAAACCATTTTATTTGATTAACCTTCGCGATTAAACTCACGAATGTGACAATTGATATTAGAAGAATCATTGCATTTTTGATAGACCTAGAATACATAGAAACAAGACAATTCCTCAAATTGACTTCGATCTTCTAATGGCAGTTAAGTATATGTGCATCAAAGGCATTTGATCTAAAATTATCACATGTATATCACATCTCATTTTTTCTGAAAATTATTAGGTATGCGTTGGAAGAGGAAAATGGCCAATACTGTACGAACCCCACATTTGTGCAGGAAAGTAGGGTGTCATCTTGTGCATCGCAAAATGCAGTAATTCTTGCAAGTTGAGGACTGAAAAAATACTATGACATTATTATAACTTTTTAGATTACTCCGAAGCTCACAAGTTTGTTTGTTTGTTTTTTCAATTCTTTTTTCTTCAGGATTTTACGTACGTCACACAACAGTTGTAAATATAATGTCACCAATGGACTAGGCGTGTTTAAATTGTTGCATTCTCTTACGGAATTAATAAGCTAAAGAAAAATGCATGGCTACCACTATCGGTCTGTTTAACCAAAGGGTCGGTAAACAGCAATAAATTATCTCATTTGGGGTAAAATAGGGAACTCTTGGGGGTAATGCTGAATCATTGTGGGCATAGAAAATTTGCTAGAATCCACTAATTTTGGGTTTTTAAGCATTACTGTTAACTTCTTTGTTTATAAAAAAAAAATTAAAAATAATATTTTTAAAATGTATTTTTTTAAATCCCTCAATTGACTGATAGGCATCCCGTATAAAAGAGGTCGCCGAACAGGGGTAAATTGCCTCATCTGGATTCAAAGGGGAATTCTTGGGGGGGGGGGTAATCCAGACTCATTTGGGACATGTAACATCCACTCCACTCCACTAGATAAATTAAAATACGTCACGTGTACGTTTACGCTTTGAAAATATGCCCACTATTGAACGGTTCCTTCCAGAAAATGCATTTGTTAAATTGGTCATCTATGAAGATTTCTTATTTACGTACTATACGAAGACACCTAAACCCACCCTACCTTCATTTATATTGACAAAAGTGACAATAATCCTAATCTGACTGTATCCAGTATCCTTTCTGTCAAATTTAAAATTAATGCCTTAAATACTGAGTTCAGAAGAAAGTTGTTTTGTACTCCTCTCCAACTGCGATGTTAAGAATTTGATGCATTCAATAAAGTTAATGAATACTTTTGACTAATTTTAAATGGACACATTTATCATTTTATTTAGAAGGGCCAGAGGCGTTTGACCAAAAATCAATCAACAAATATATCAAACTAGAAACATTTAAAATTTTATCAAATAGATTCCCCTCCCCTCCCCACCCCCCTCCAAATTTATATTCCGTGTCGTTTTGACTTAAAATATCGACATATATTCATATACAGATCTTTTTGAGACACTTGTCCTGTTTATAAAACTCACCATAGGCAGTTTCGGGGGGGGGGGGATAACCGACAAAAAAAAGTTCGCAGACTCCTGCCGCGATTGAACCAAACGCTTTGATGTCAACATCAAACGACGCAGGGAAACAATTTCGTATGTTCTCTTATGAGTTCTCAAACTTAAGAATTATAATTATATTTAATTTTTATGTCTTGATAACTTACGCCAAACGGCGTATCGACCGGCACTTTGAGAAGCACTGAATNCACGTCACGCATCGTCACAAAAGTGAGACCCCCCTCCCCCCCTAGGCGCGTGACGTCATTTATGGACGGCCCCTTATATTAACTTCACCTTCGTCTCTTCGTTGATCCGGCGGAAAAAACATGAGTAAAAAATGATCCATTTTTAGTCGCGCTATCGAGCTGAAATTTAGCACATAGACTTGTGTCCCTAACAATGCATTGTATCAAAATTTCAAATCGATCGAATGTAAATTAATTAAATCAACGCACTTTTATTTCTATATCAATATATGGTAGCCGTCTATTGTTGACATCCACGTGTTTGCTGGAGTTCACTCCAACCATCGGTGACCACACCCCCACCCCTACCATTCCCCGTTTGACAGCAAGAGAGTTAAGTCACGTTCAGCCGGTAAATGTTTTTACGCGGTGCATATTATGTTGAATATAATCAATACTTTTAGTTCTGTCTCATTGGATAGCCGAAGGCCATTGTTAGGTGCTAGGTGCTAGTCATATATGATTACAGTCGCTGTACGGATCTTAGGCAAAGCATTTAGATGCAATGCCGATGATGAAAACCAAAGTACCCGTTGAGGGTCGGGTTACTCCGAAGCGACCGTTTCGTCCCCCTCAATTAACTAGCAACGCTGTTGAGCGGTGCCGTTTTAGGGCCAGGAGCGCCAGTACGAAATAGCAAAAGGTACCGCTAGGAAACGCTTTTGGTCGCCAGCTCTGAGGAAACCTTCCGGTGGGGGTTAAACCCTAGTTAGGTCAGTGATGATCCCCACGCTTTGCGGCGATCTAAACTATATAGACTCGTAAGCTTTGCCGTAGTGGCGCCAAAGTGATACTATGTTGATAGCGAGTCACAGTAGGGAAGTTCCACACCTCCCTCGGGAGGCACACTTTAGTGGGAGGCGTTTTCGGCCCAGTGCCCTGGACGCCCAGGCGACCGCTTGTAGCAGCGACCGCTCCGGGGGGG
>MUZC01000037.1:22552-57386 GCA_002072015.1 Radix auricularia | reverse complement strand
GGGGGGGGGGGGGGGTGAGGGGCGTGCGTTAGAGGATGAGGTCAGTGGAGTAACCACCTCCTACTCTCTATTGTCAACACATTTTTAATTTTAACAGTTGGGTTTCCTGCCCCTTCACAATAGTTGTTTGAAACACTACGAGCAATTTATTTTATGAAAGGCTTTGGTTAACAAAGCGTGCAGTTTTGTATACCGTATAAGTGAAGAGAAGAAACAAATCAACTGGAGTTTAACTCTAGTGAATCTTTATTACGTCCTTGGAATAATAAGCCTTTAACGAGTTAAAACCTTTAAAGCAAATTTCTTTTCGCGTTTCAAGCAATCATGGCATACATCTCTTGTACTTTCAACACAGTTTTCATGTTTCTGTATATGCATCCGGGTTCCCACTAAACGCCTTTTATCCTGAGAGCGCCACCTACAGTGCCTCAACGCTACAGTTGGGGCTGTTGAAGTGGAAGACGTTCTTGTACCCGCACCTCACGATGTGATTATGGGACTGGAAGTTAGGGTCACCCGCCTCCCCCGTGCAGCTCTTGTCCAAGGGCAGGTCATCCTCCCAGTTGCCCAAAAAGAAGCCCTTGAGTTCAAAGTAGCCTCCCTCTAAGACGTTGCCGCAGTCCACCTCAAAGTCAACCAGCCAGTAGTGGGGTCCGTAGCTGTCAGAGAGAGGAACAGGGGAGCAAACATAAACACAACATCAATTGACCCTGACCCTGATCTCTGAGTATAGACCATTGATGGCGAACCTATGGCACGCGTGCCACAGTTGGCACGCAGAGCCTCATCAGCCAACTAACGATCAAAATATTACTTTTTTTTATCGAACCAGCTAAGCCCAATTAGCATTGCCGGCTTTTATTGGAGTGTTGGCACTTTGCTACAAAAAAAAGCGGGCTTTGGTTTGATTTTGGGAACGCGGCCACTGGTTTAGACAGTCGTCTTAAATGTGTGACCCTTGGTAATGACGACTTCATACTCCTTATGAAAGAAACAGGGTGGGAGAGAAATGATGGTGCCAGAGGGACTGAAATTGTAAACATTTAAGATGACCACCTTGACAAGTTGTGCCATTTCTTATTTTAGAGTCACTGACCAATAGCGGAAACTCGGATACTGGTTGTGAAGGGGGGAATAAAACATTTTCCACTTATGAGAGGTAGCTACATGATCTTAGTGGAGCTTGATAATAGGGAGTGAGCCAAGAGGGAGGGAGCACATAAGTTGTGAGGCAGGGATCCCAGTCATTGTAAGGGAGGGTGCCCAGAAATTGTCAGGGAGGGTGCCCAGAAATTGTCAGGGAGGGTGCCCAGAAATTGTCAGGGAGGGTGCCCAGAAATATTCAGGGAGGGTGTCCAGAAATTGTCAGGGAGGATGCCCATAAATTGTCAGGAAGGGTTCCCCAAAAGGTGCCAGGAAGGGAGGTTAGAAGTTGCCATATTCTATTGTCACTGTACGCATCTATGAGTGTTGGCAAATTTTCAAACATAAGACTTCGTGGAATGAATGTTGGTATCTAAAAATAAATATTTGTATCTAGAAATTCATTAAAAAAATTATTTAGAGTGGCTGTTAACCCTTATAAAACTAGTTTAGTTAGAGTTTTATAATTTTCAACCGTTTCATTCAGTTTATTTTACTTTTACTCACGTGTTCATAGGATTGTAGGCGTCACTTAGGACGTCGTTGGTGGTCCAGATGGCCGGTGTCCCCTCAGCAGCTATCCCCTGCCACTTGCCCTGTTCTGGCTCTGGTCCGGTCCAGTCCAGGTAATTGTCGTAATCGCTCCAGGCGTTGGCCTAAGATTATTTCATCAGTTAAAATTGATAACGCTTTTAAAACTTTTATTTTCGGGCATGTATTTTATTTTTCTTAAACCATGTGAGATATTTAACATTTTAATTGCACAGAGAAGATGATATCCCCATCTGTTTGAATTGAAGCCTGATTATTCATAAGGTTTCTTTCTACATATGTTTAAGGATGACTGCAGCGTTTATTTGGTTTACCAGCCACGTTTGAAACTATCGTTCCTGGGTGACTTATTTGGTCTTAGAATTCGCAGTTTATTGAACTCCTGCCCGTTTCATAACTCGGAGTTTCTTTGTTGTTGTTTTTTAAAAATTAAATAAGTGTCGGGGAGAAGAAACCGTAGTAAATGGTAAGTAGTGGAGATGCTCCTGGCATTGGAAAGTAGACTCAGGGGATTATTAAGGGTTTTGAAAGTAGACTCAGGGGATTATTAAGGGTTTTGAAAGTAGACCCAGGGGATTATTAAGGGTTTTGAAAGTAGACCCAGGGGATTATTAAGGGTTTTGAAAGTAGACTCAGGGGATTATTAAGGGTTTTGAAAGTAGACTCATCGGGAAAGCAAAAAGACACAGTTCACTGGCAAGTAGGCTAAGGTTATTGACCAGTACTCTAAGTTCATTGAACAGAAGGTTCAGGGGCATTGGCAAGTAGTCAGGAACTACTAGCATGGTGCTAAACTATAGATAATATATGTCATGTTATGATGTCATTTGATTATGAGACGTTTTGATAGTCTATGCAACAGGAGCCATACTTTGTCATTATGCCATGTCACGATGCCATGTCGCGATGCCATGTCACGATGCCATGTCATGATGCCATGTCACGATGTCATGTCACGATGCCATGTCATGATGCCATGTCATAAAGTAAAATTATGTCAGGTACAACAAACGTTACCTACCGCTTCATATACTCGTGGCAGATACACTACGTGCTTGATGGCAATGTTGCAAGGGTTCTCATCCACTGGCCGGTCAGAGGTACAATCTGCAGGAACATTCAATGAGAACAGCTGTGTTAATGCTTATTAAATTGAAAGATTGAACTAGCTGACCCAAGAGGCAGCTAAAGGTCAATATCTTTCCACTCACACATATCTTTTGTGGTACATTTGGCCACCTAATAAAAAAAATCCATGTGATTTGAAGACATTAGATTGTAGGCGATTCTATTTGTAACCACGCTGCCTGCAGGTCGATAAACTGTCTTATTGAGTAACATTCAGTGTGTCCTACTGACTCACATTCAGTGCGTCCTACTGACTCACATTCAGTGATTCCTACTGACTCACATTCAGTGCGTCCTACTGACTCACATTCAGTGCTTCCTACTGACTCACATTCAGTGATTCCTACTGGCTCACATTCAGTGCTTACTACTGACTCACATTCAGTGATTCCTACTGGCTCACATTGAGTGTGTCCTACTGACTCACATTGAGTGTGTCCTACTGACTCACATTGAGTGTGTCCTACTGACTCACATTGAGTGTGTCCTACTGACTCACTCCTACTGGCTCACATTCAGTGCTTCCTACTGGCTCACATTCAATGCTTCCTACTGACTCACATTCAATGCTTCCTACTGACTCACATTCAGCGCGTCCTACTGACTCATATTCGGCGTGTCCTATTAAAACTTTTAGTGAGTCCTATGGACACCCATTACGATTCTTATATTAAAAAAGGGTAGCGATTTAGTTTTGAATTACACTCTTAATATAAAGCAAAACTAATAGAACAATTATTAAGTGTAAACGTTGATTCATACAGAAATTTAATTATGCAGTTAAACAAAGTTAAGAAAAAAGTAACAAGTAAGTCAGAAATTAAGATTTATAGTAAGATATAATGTCAGGTATACGTTTAGTTAGTGATATGGATATATCAAGTTATAGCATTATGTGAGATGAGCAACATAGCCCGTCCAAGGATGTTCCGCCGTCGTTCCGGTGGCATTTTGTATCTCTCCTCCAACAGCCGCCTCGTCCGGCCATACATGTGCATCACGTCAAAAATAATATTCTTTATAGTTATAATAAATAACCCGTAAAAACAAAGTTTTGACTTTAAATCCCAACGCGTTCCCCTCAAAATGAAGTCTTGGAAAAAAATAATGCACCAAAAATAACTCTCTTTGAACGTCCGCGTAAATTTGTTCAATATGTAAATGAGATTTAATTTTTCTGATTGGCTGTGGGAGTCTGTAGGAGTTTGAGGGACCAATCGCTATTGATGAAAGGACAGAAAAATGCCTTTTACTATATAGGATAACAAAATGATAACAAAAATCCTGATCTTACTTTCATTGTTAGAATAATCCAGTCCTCCCCTGAAGAAGAGATTCTCTCCGAATTTCGTTGGCTTCTCCATCAAAATAACAGTCCTCTTGAAGTCGAATGCCTTTAGAGCTAATAGAGATAATAGAGTTAAGAATTGAGGGACATTCAAGTTTACAGCATAAACGCTAACACAATCCAGTCTTGACAGGCAATCATGTTAACTGTATAGAGAATGACATCAAAATGACAAGGTGGGAGAGACAGAGAGAGAGAGAGAGAGAGAGAGAGGGGGACAAAGAGTGACAGAGAGAGGGAGAGAGAGAGGGAGAAAAAGAGAGAGAGAGAGGGAGAAAGAGAGAGTGAGAGTGAGCAGTGGCGTCACTAGGGGTGCTGTGGGAGCGGGCCGCCCCGGTGACACGATCAGGAGGGTGTCACCAAAATGTAAAATTCTATTTTTTCCCGTTGTTTAGCACTGGAAAACTCGGAGGATTTCTATGGGTTAAGTTGTGAGGGGGTAACACAAAAGATCTACCGCCCCGGTTGAGACCAACCCTAGTGATGCCTCTGAGCGTGAGAGTATGAGAGAGGGTGAGAGAGAAAAAAATTGAGGGGGAGAGAGAAAGAGAGAATGAGAGAGAGAGTAAGAGAGAGAAAAAGAGAGTGAGAGAAAGAAAGAGAGAGTGAGAGAAAAAGAAAGTGAGCGAGAAGAGTGTTAGAGAGATAAAGAGAAAGAGGGAGAAAGAGTGAGTGAGAGAAAGAGAGAATGAAACATAAAAAGAGAGAGTGAGAGAGAAAGACGATCATTTAATGCATCATACTAGTTAACATGCACGCCTAACTGACTAACTAATTACAGTCCCATTACTACTAGACCACTACCTTAACTTTTGACCCATTTCTACTTGACTACTACCTTACCTTTTGATCCGTTACTACTTGACTACTACCTTACCTGTTGATCCATTACTACTTGACTACTACCGTACCTGTTGACCCATTACTACTTGACTACTACATTACATGTTGACCCTTTACTACTTGACCCCTACTTTACCTGTTGACCCATTATTACTTGACTACTACCTTACCTGTTGACCCTTTACTACTTCACCCCTACTTTACATGTTGACCCATTACTACTTGACCCCTACCTTACGTGTTGGCCCATTATTACTTGGCTACTACCTACCTGTTGACCCATTACTACTCGACCCCTACCTTACCTGTTGACCCATTACTACTTGACCACTACATTACATGATGGTCCCCCCCCCGAGACATGGACCACTTATACATCACAAGAGCGTAAGCTTAACAGCTTCCATTTGAGATGCTTGCGCCGCATCCTTGGTATTAAATGGCAAGACAAAGTGCCCAATAGTGAGGTACTAACGCGTGCCAATACCCAAAGCATGTTCTCAATTCTTAGTGAAAGACGCCTGAGGTGGCTAGGACATCTCAAAAGAATGAGCCCCGGCCGCATCCCGAAGGACCTCCTATATGGTGAACTTGCTTCAGGAAAGAGGAAAACAGGTCGCCCACGCTTGCGATTTAAAGATGTCTGTCAAAGGGACATGAAAGCAGCCAAAATACATACAAGTGACTGGGAGTGTAAGGCAGAAGACCGATCTACGTGGCGCACAGTTGTCAAAGAGGGCGTCATAGTAGCCGAGGAGCGAAGAATGGAGGAGGCTGCAGACAGAAGAGCTAGGAGAAAGGCCAAAACATTTGGAAGCACAGAACTCGTGTGTAAAAACTGTGGCAAAGACTGTCACTCAAGGATAGGACTGCACAGTCACGCGAGGAAATGCAACCCAACCCAACGGTGATGCACCATCGTCTCGCGAGACGGAAGGATGCCGGACTACATGATGGTCCTTTACTACTTGACCCCTACCTTACCTGTTGACCCTTTACTTCTTGACCCCTACCTTACCTGTTGACCCATTGCTACTTGACCCCTACCTTACGTGTTGGCCCATTATTACTTGGCTACTACCTTACCTGTTGACCCATTACTACTTGACCACTACCTTACCTGTTAACCCATTATTACTTGACCACTACATTACATGATGACCCTTTACTACTTGACCCCTACCGTACCTGTTGACCCTTTACTACTTGACCCCTACCTTACCTGTTGACCCATTACTACTTGACCCCTAACTTACCTGTTGACCCATTACTACTTGACTACTACCTTACCTGTTGACCCTTTACTACTTGACCCCTACCTTACCTGTTGACCCATTACTACTTGACCACTACCTTACCTGTTTACCCATTACTACTTGACCCCTACCATACCTGTTGGCCTATTACTACTTGACCCCTACCTTACCTGTTGACCCATTATTACTTGACTACTACCTTACCTGTTAACCCATTAATACTTGACCCCTACCTTACCTGTTGACCCATTACTACTTGACCACTACCTTACCTGTTGACCCATTACTACTTCACCCATACCTTACCTGTTGACCCATTACTACTTGACCCCTACCTTACCTGTTGGCCCATTACTACTTGACCACTACCTTACCTGTTGACCCATTACTACTTCACCCATACCTTACCTGTTGACCCATTACTACTTGACTACTACCTTACCTGTTGACCCATTACTACTTGACCCCTAACTTACCTTTTGACCCATTACTACTTGACCCCTAACTTACCTGTTGACCCATTATTACTTGACCCCTAACTTACCTGTTGACCCATTATTACTTGACCACTACCTTACCTGTTGACCATCCGATACTGACCACAGCTAAACCGAAGATTGCAGTTTGCCACATTATCTGAGGAGGATAAAATAGTTGTACATTTCATTACTACCATCTCAATGTAGTTACCATCTCAGTGTTGTTACCATATCAGTGATGTTACCATCTCAGTGTTGTTACCATCTCAGTATTGTACCATCTCAATAGAGTTACCATTTTAGTGTTGTTACCATCTCAGTGATGTTACCATCTCATTGTTGTTACAATCTCAGTGGTGTTACCATCTCAGGGGTGTTACCATCTCAGTGATGTTACCATCTCAATCTTACCATCTCAGTGTTGTTACCATCAAAGTGTTGATGCCATCTCCGTTTTACCAATTTAGATATTTTACCCTCTCAGTGTTACTATCACCTTTTTTTTACACTAAATCTTTTTGATTCCTCCAAGAACTTCAACTTCAACCACAGATGCAGAAAACACCGGGGGCTAAACGTTATGACACTTTTGTGTGGGGAGGCCTGTTTTCTCCCAACAGCTAACGTACCTGTTTTAGTTGTCGTTAATTAAAAGAGTCAAACAATCAAGGACCCCGCCCCCTCCTGTCACTTTCACTCATCACAGGATGTTTTAAGTGGCAACCTGATGCGTTGCCCGATTGAATGTTTTGTCTTGAACATGGACATTGCACTGATTTGTTATTGTTCACTTCAGTGCTTTTTTTTTTTTTAAATAAAAAAATTGGTTTCGGTACTCAGTGAGTAAAATAATTCAATTTTAACAAATTAATAATATAATAAATTAATAACAGACGTTAAAATTCAAGAAAAGTAATAAATTTTTTCCCACATTGAAAAAGGTGCCGGTAAGCCGTACCGGCACAAAAAAGCCCTGGTTCACTTAAGTTGTAAACAAAAACAGTTTGTTTGTTCTTAAATATCAGCTTATCAAAGTGTAGAGGAAATTTTATTTTCAAATAAATAAAACATAAACATTTAAGAAAATTCAAGATTAAGACATTACATTATGTCTGCTACAATGTACTGGCAGAACTATAGACCAATAACATTGAGATATGAGGATCTTACAACTTTACCATTTTAAACGTTACGACACAACAAAATTACAACAATACAATATTTTAAAATTACTACATTGTGAAATTTAAAAATTACAACATTTAAATACTAAAAATTAACAAACATTAAAATCTTTAAAAATTAATTCATTATGAAATTTTAAAAATTATAGCGTTTCAATACGAAAAAACTACAAAATTAAAATCTTTAGAAATTAAATCATTAAGAAATTTAAAAATTACAACATTACGATATTACAACTTTACTACATAAAAGAATCACAACATTACAGGATGATACTATAACATCACAATATTACGACGTTACAAAATTACAAGGATACGAAAGAACAAAATTACAACTTCATAATAATATTACGACATAAAAAATTACGACTTTGCGACATACCAAACCGTGTTGATGAACCAGGTACTGATACCGAAATTACAGCTACGAGAATTTCTAGAGGTTCTTGCTGTTGGAATATTTATACTGTATGATGACCTCGGGGCTAATTGTGTACTTCCAGTGGAATACGTTAACAGGACCAGGTGTTAGGTGGTGTCAATGTTAAGCGAAATAATCTCTTTAAAAGATTAATTAGCATGAGTGTTTGTCTTCATGAGGTCATACCACCATCAAGTGAGGATATCGTGCACGAGCGCCATTTATATCATAATAAACTTTAACGGTATTAAGGAGCAAAGCGGTTTGCATAATGCCATGGCATTCATAATTATAAGGTATAATTTAAAAAAAAAATTAGTTGCCTACAAGTGGCTGATAGAACAGGGGTGTGAGAAGTAAAGGAGGGGGAGGGAGAGCTGCGCTTGGCTGAGTCAGAACATATGACTCTCTCTCTCTCTCTTATCAATAAATTCGAGAGTTTTGAACAAAAGTGTAGTCTTGTTTTTTTTAAAAACAAGATCGTGTTTTAGCACCCCTAAAACAGCTTTTTGATTTGGGAAGTTAAGTTTCTGCCCCCAGCCACTGACCGGGGGGGGGGGGGGCGCAGTCCCTCCCACGTCCTCCGGTGCAAAAATGTTTGAGGATAAGGGAGTAAGTGAAAAGTTGAGTTTCTACAGACATCTGATTCTTCTGGGAGAAGTTGAGTTTATGAAGCGATCTGAATCTTCTGGGAGAAGTTGAGTTTATGAAGAGATCTGAATCTTCTGGGAGAAGTTGAGTTTATGAAGACATCTAAATCTTCTGGGAGAAGTTGAGTTTATGAAGACATCTAAATCTTCTGGGAGAAGTTGAGTTTATGAAGACATCTAAATCTTCTAATAGAAGTTGAGTTTATGAAGACATCTGAATCTTCTGGGAGAAGTTGAGTTTATGCAGACATCTGAATCTTCTGGGAGAACACCCATGCATACGACACTGCCTCACGAGGCACGGTGAAGGACACGCTATGACTGTCCTCACAAACACAGGCACAACACATACAAGCACTCACAACGATAATGAATACATTGTCTGTTGAAGAGTTACTGCACAGCAATGTTCACAACAACACGAACACACAAACAAACTCACAAATATACAGTACAATGTCTGTTGAGACATAATGCACGGCAAACGATCAATGTCTGATAGTTAGATCAAATGACTAATGGGAAGCCGCTTGATATTTAAATAATAAATAACTTTAATGAATGCTTATTGAAGTGGACTTTATTGTAATTGATATTAATTCGTGAAATTTTTCTCATACATAATTTAAGTATAATACATTTTCATTTGATGATACAATAGCCCATTTCATTGAAAACGAATCTGCATAACGGATGAACGATTGTAACAATAGTGCAAGGTAGAGGACAGGGGTAAGAGTGTGGGGAGGGGGAATGGAGGGTGAGTAAGATTAACACATGTAAAGCTTAACGCTAGAATAAAAGCTCATGAATATTTGACAATGCGGGCCGATAACCAAATAATTAACGCATTTTGCTTACCTTTGCTGAAATGAACGCAAATTTCTGTCTAAACGTGAGTGTAGCGTTCTAGACTTGTGTCGTCGTAACAATGGATCGTTGGTGTGAAGGTCGAGCGGCATACAACACGTCGCTAGACACCAGGATGTAACACGTAACACGCGGATGTAACAAGTAACTCACCAAGGCCTCACTCTGTAATTTAGATCGTATGTGTGGATGTTTTCCCGTGCTAATTTCACGCTCATTGTTTACAAACACCCAGGTCATGGCATGCAGTGCCCCACGTGACCAACACGTGGACAGGTTCAACACTCTTGAATTCGAGGTTAGAGTGTTTGAGACCAGAAGAAAACAATGAGACCGTATCCTAGCAACCCACAAACAGAAATGACATAACACAACAGAAAAACATGCTTGGAGACAGGCAATAATTTTTTGGGATTCGGAGAATATTGCAAACAAGATGACCCACGGCGTAGCATAAGCAGCAGACTTGCTCATCATAGATAGCGCAAATAACGGGCGGGGGAGGGGGGCTGAGAGAACGGGCACAAACCATACAGCAGTACCAAGTAATGTTAATAAGCGAGTAAGCGTGGAGACATGTGCACAGCGGTCGTTGTAAACATGCCCCCCCCCACCCTTTACTACCATCACTTGCCAACCATAAACTGTTATTTCCGACTCTAGGGTTAGTCATGTTCACAAAACATGGGGAAAAGATCAGGCATTAAATTTTTTTTATAATTTTATATTTAATATTGTTCCATCTTAGACTTGAACTTTACACTACGAGTCGTACGTTATTCTGTGAAGGAACAACGCAAGTGAACTCAAGAAGCACTGTTGCCATCCCTCCATCCAGTTTTTCTCTTGATCCCATTCCGCTTGCCCACTGTGATCTTTCAACCCCAGCGGGGGTCATTCGTCATGATACTCAAGGATACTCTTACCCACGTCTCAAAAGACAATGTGATATACTCAAGGATACTCTTACCCATGTCTCAAAAGACAATGTGATATACTCAAGGATACTCTTACCCATGTCTCAAAAGACACTGCGACACTCAAGGATACTCTTACCCTTGTATCAAAAGACAATGTGATACTCAAAGATACTCTTACCCATGTCTCAAAAGACACTGCGATGTATCGACTTGTTCCCGAGATATTTGTTAGCCCACATTGCTCATCATTTTCTCGCAGTCAAAGAAAGATATTTTTAGACTGGCAGAATTAGAAAGATTAAGTAGGTCACGCGATGGAGTTAGTAGATGAGCTAGGAGGAGTTATTTACCTTTTTGAATTTACCTCTGAAACTGTAGCAGAGTGTAATTCTGAGTTATTCCCATTTGAAATCCTCGTGCATTAGTGAACGAATCACTTGGTCAGTCGACGTTGACGCTACTGTTATCATCTAACTGGCATACGAAGTCAGGGGCCGTCCATAAAGTACGTCAAGCTATTTTTGACCATTTTCAACTCCCCCCTCCCCCTGTCATAAATCTTGGAATCCCTCCCTCCCTCCCCCCTTTTTTCCGTTAAAGTACTTCACACTTTCGAAACAAAAATATAATTTTTTATATCCAAAATAATTAAAATTTAATATAAAACACCGTGATGTCGCACACGGCCGTACACCCCCTCCTCCTGTCACAAACTGTCACACTTTCTTACACCCCTCCCCTCTCTGAAGCGTGACATTCTTTATGGACGCCCCCTTAAAGTAGGGGGTGTACCGGATCTCGGCTCCGGCTCGGGTAAATTCGGAATCCGAAATTTTTTTTACTAATCCGGCTCCGGTCCAATTTTGCCGGATTGGTTCCGGATTTGGCAATAGCGCAGTAATACTTCCAGTTTACTATTTCTCGCTGATGTAAGTAGATAAGAACTTAAATTCTCTAAAAACCTTTTTTTTTTATTTTAAAAAAAGAAAAAAAACCTCATTTAATTTTTATCATGCATTACTTCATGAGTTTGTTGGACCTGAATACAAACATAATTAAAAAGTCTTAAAGTCTTTCAAATATCATTTAAATATTATTTTTAACATCATTCAAAAGTCTTTCAAGGATCATTCAAATGTCTTTCAAACATCATTAGCAGTCTTTCAAATATCATTCAAAACATATTTTACACATCATTCAACAAACTTTTAAACATCATTCAAAATCTTTTCAAACATCATTCAAAAGCCTTTCAATCATCATTCAAAACTCTTTCAAACCTCATTTAAACATCATTTAAAATTTTTACAAACATCATTCAAAAGTTTTTCAAACATCATTTAAACATAATTCAAAAGTCTCTCGAACATAATTCAAAAGCCTTTCAAACATCATTAAATAAACTTTCAAAAATCATTCAAAAGCCATTCAAACATCGTTCAAAAGTCTTTTAAACGTCATTATATCATCATTCAAAATTCTTTCAAACATCATTCAAACATAATTCAAACGTCTTTCAAACATCTTTCAACAGTTATTCAAACTTCATTCAAAAGTCTTTCAAGCATCAATCAAAAGTCATTCGAACATTATTTAAAAGTCTTTCAAACATCATTTAAAAGCTAATAAAACATCATTCAAAAGTCTTTAAAACATCATTTAAAAGCCATTCAAATATCATTCGAAAGTCTTTCTAACATCAATCAAAAGTCATTCAAACATCATTCAAACGTCTTTCAAACATCAATCAAAAGTCATTCAAACATCATTCAAAAGTCATTCAAACATCATTTAAAAGACTTTCAAACATCAATCAAAAGTCTTTCAAACATCATTCTAAATTCTTTCAAACATCATTCAAACATATTTCAAAAGTCTTTCAATTTTCAATGAAATGTCATTCAAACATTTTTGAAATTTTTTCAAACGTTTTATAAAATAACTCAAAAGTTTTTCAAAAATCATTGAAAAGTCTTTAAAATTTCATTCAAAAGTCATTCAAAGGTCAATAAAAAGTCTTTCAAATTTCATTCAAAGTGTAAGTTATACATCATTCGAAACTCTTCCAAATTTCATTTTAAAGTCATTTAAACATCATTCAAAAGTCTTTGAAATTTTATTTACAAGTAATTCATACTTCATTAAAAAGTTGTTCAAATTTCATTCAAAAGTCTTTTAAACATCATTCAAAAGTCATTCAAATGAAATTCAGAAGTCTTTCAAACATCATTCAAAATAATTCAAAAGTCTTTCAAATTTCATTCGTAAGTTATTTAAACATCATTCAGAAGTCTTTCAAACATCATTCAAAATAATTCAAAAGTCTTTCAAATTTCATTCAAAAGTCATTTAAGCATCATTCAAAAATAGTTAAAACATTATTCAAACAATTTAAACGTCTTGCAAATTTCATTCAAAAGTCATTCAAACATCATTCAAAAGTCTTTCAAATTTCATTCAAAAGTCATTCAAACAGCATTCAAAAGTCTTTCAAATATCATTCAAAATTCGTTAAAACATTTTCAAAAATTATTTAAAAGTATTTCAAACATCATTTAAGAGTCGTTCAAATTTCATTCAAAAGTCATTCAAACATAATTCAAAGTCTTTTGAAATTAATTGAAATAATATGTTAACGAGCTCTAATCAACAAATGACGTCATTTCGTAGTACAACTTCCACTAACCAAACAAACAGCTGACTGTCAAATAAGTTCCGTAATAGTGACTTCGACCAGAGAAAGGCAGCCAGACAAAGAAACCATTCAAAAAGTCATCAGAGTATTTCTGTGGGTGTTGGAAATAATGAATTTGATGAGGGACTCTCAATGTTTGTTTGTCCAATTTACCGACGCTGACCTTTGACACTTTGGGGTTTCGTGATTTGAGTCGATAACAGAGGATATAGTGTTAATCAATAATCAACACATGACCGTGTTAGGTTACGAAATCTGGATGTGTTTAGTTAAAAGACATAAATGTGTTTGGTAACGAAATTTTGATGTTTTTTGTTACATTATCTGGATGTGTTTAAAGACACTCTTTGATGAGAGAATGAATGAGTGGACGTTATAACGAGACAGTGAATGAGTGGACGTTATAATGAGACAATCAATGAGTGGACTTTTTATGAGGCAGTCAATGAGTGGACGTTATGATGAGACGGTCAATGAGTTTGAAAAAAATTATGAATGGATTTTAGAAATGTGTTTGGGTGTATCATGGGTCAGTCCATGGACTGTCCAGCAAGTCGGACAGTGAGTGAACATAACATAAAAATCACTGGCTCTGGTTTGATTTGAGTTTTTCAAAATCTGTTGAAATGAAACAATTTAAGAGTTGTAAAAATCCAAACGTTAAAAATCAGATTTTTATTTTAAAGGAACAAAAATTTCGACAACAATGAATGGAGTGTAAATGAAAAGATTACAAAGGTTTAATTTCACAAACGGGGTTGTTGAAATGGAAAACGTTCTTGTATCCACATCTGGCGAAATGGTTCTTGGTGGCGTACGGCGGACTTTGAACCCCGAGCCCTGTACACGCCCCTGACAGCTGGTCCCCTTCCCAGGCGCCATTGACAACGGCCTTGACCTCGAAAAATCCCTTCTCAGTTCTGGAACAGTCCACCATGATATCCACGACCCAATAATGGGGTCCATATCTAGAAATGGGAGCAGCAAACAGGCAGGGATTTAGATTCATGATAAATACTAACTTCAGTATCTATAAAATGGGGGTATTTAATTACAGGCCACAGTATTTAGACTTTATCTCTATTGTTTTTATATACATATTCTAAGGCAAAAAACAAACAAGGACTACATATATCATTCTAAAGGTTCTGTATCCAGTGTCTGACTTACGTACTTAGGTCACCGTATCCAGTGTCTGACTTACGTATTAAGGTCACCGTATCCAGTGTCTGACTTACGTATTAAGGTCACTGTATCCAGAGTTGGATCTGTCGTTAGTTGACCAAAAAGCTGGGGTGCCCTCAGACTGACGCCCCTGGTAGGCTCCCTGACCAGATTCAGGTCCACCCCAGTCCAGGAAGTTGTCACCCACACTCCACGCCTTCACCTGAAAACACCAGCTACGTTAGTGACGTTAGCACGGGTCAACAAGTTTCAGAAAGACATTCTTTCCCGCATTAAAAGATATCTTAGTTTATACAATTAGATCTATAGCTAAATTTGTACAAGTCAACCGTTTTTTGTTTTGTTTTAAGCTCTAATATGTTTAAAAACCATCCTACATACATGACTTCATACGCCTAAGGGAGGAGGGGTGTCAAGGATTTGTGACGATGTGTAACGATGGGAGGGGGGGGGGTTAAAAGAAATGTGACGTCAAATAAAAAAATCGCGCAACATCAAATAATGTTTCCACTTAACTAATTCATTGCTTGCAATTTATTTAATGACGTTTTAAATAGCTTCACGCGTCTTACTATATGTACGGCTCGTGAAAATTCATCAAATAAAAAAAAATTCGTTTGAAATATTCTTTGAAATACTTTCAACACGAAAATGCTTGAGAAGTAGATCTATATGTCACAGTGAAATAAAATATAGTTCAGACAAAGTACAAGGTATTATCATAAAACTTTTCCCTCTGAACATGAAAGAAAAATCATAAAACACACTAAAGATTTATGTTCTTCCAATGAAACAATGACAGGAAGTCTAATGTTGCTTTTTTGTTGTTATTATTATTATTTTTAAAAATCTACCCTACCCATTCCCCCCTTCTCATTCGTTCCTCCACTCCCATTGCGACCATGTTAAAATGTCTTTGTCTAGAAAAAATCATAATTAATATATATTTTAGTAGTTATTAACAATGTTTACTGTAATACAAAATATATATATATGTATATATATATAGCTCTAACGGCCAGCCGGATTTGGCTGGATTTATGGAGTGAAATTCTGCTGGAGCAGAAGCCGGTGCCGGGTCTGTAAAAGTGCCAGGATTTCGGATTTTCCGGAGCCGTAATCCGATCGGTACACCCCTAATATCTAGTCTAACATTTTATTAAAGTTTTGATTGTTCAGTGCATTCCATTTCACGGCCGAATTCCGGACGGGAGAACGAGAATTTATGTTTTTGTTCTTGAATAAGGAATAAGAAAGGTGTTTTAATCCCTCTATACTATCCCTCTGATAGTTGTACTAAATTTTTTCCACTTGTATTTCAGAGTTATAATTAATTGCCTTATGTATTATTACTAATATTACTACTTTACTCTTGGTTCTTCAATCCTCTAGAGCAGTGATGGCGAACCGTTTTGGCGTCGCGTGCCCAAAATTTAATTTAAACCTACTTTTAAACATTATTTTTAAAAAATACAAAAGCAATTAGTAAAATAAATCTATTCAAAAAAAAAAAAAAAAAAATTAGATTGAACTTGACCTTGTCAAAGTGATTGCTGGTCCCGGGGTCATTGTGTTTGATGGGGATGGCACAAGGGTTTGATGTAACTGGAGTAGACGCAGAGCAGCCTGGACATGCAACATAGGACAATAGTAAATATTATATTACAACTAGGGCTGGTAACGTTTAATTTAAATTTAATCATTAACATTTAAAAAATAAACGATTAATTTCATGAATTAATAGTAAATTTCGGTAAAGCCAAACTTAGCAAGGGAAGTAACAAAAACAGGTAATTGACAATTTTTCGTTTTATTGCGTAACTTCCACTGTCTCAGACACATAGAAAAATAATATTTTCAACGCTTTTTACTGCTATGGACTGTTGTACTATGTTTCTCAGCGATACAGATCCTGTAATCTGGGCTATTAACTGTATATTGTTCATTATTTTTTTAAAAAAAAATTGAAGAAAAAAACATTTCCTTAAATTTTAATAGAAATTTTGTGGATAAAAATTAATGAAATCGATATTTACTTGATACAATTTTTAACGGTTAATTGAGTAGGTAATCGTTAATTTCCGCAGCCCTAATTAAAACAAAATATTGTGACCACGTCACACACAGGGTGGAAAATAAGTTTCACCAATAATATGATGTTCGGTTCTCTTTTAACGATTTTTTTAAAAACTTATATAAAATTATTTTACGTCAGTGCTACAGTTTGAATTCACAACATCTTTATTCCAACTCTAAAGCTAAGTCGTGGATCATTGCGGATCAGATACAAACAGTTTGATCTAAATATGCATTATAATTATTCGAAAAATATCGATTTTTTACTGATTAATCGAACACATTTTTTAATCAGTACCAGTTCTACTCTTAACTGCTTGTTTTTAAGTTTGCAAAATAAATACAGATTTAAGGAAAAACCATAAAAAATATGACAATTGATTTAAACACATGCATGAAAACATCAAATTCAGTTTCCAGGGCCGAGTGGGGCCTATATCTTTGGGCCATGATAGACAAGTTTAAGGGATGCTAGCAAACAAGGTGTGGCAATCAGGCAACAAGAGAGCGTTGTCGTGTGTACTTACAGTGTAGTCTTTGTTAGAGTTGCACCCTCGTTAAACACCGACACACACCCTGATCAATAATACAACCCTTATCACTATCATTTCTTATACATATAGCCTGATTGCAGTCCCAACTCACGTTATCCTAGCAGGTTTAAAGGAAGATTAACACACACAAATATATAAACTCACAAATGGGTGGCACTGTTAGCGTTTATAGAAATCATTTACCTAGGCTCTAACCAGAAGCGTCACTAGGGTTGGTGTCACCCGGGGCGGTAGCTCATGGTGTCACCCGGGGCGGTAGCTTCTGGTGTCACCCCGTCATGATTTAACCCATAGAACTCCTCCGAGTTTTCCAGTGCCAAATAACGGGAATATATAGAATTTTACTGTCTGGTGTCACCCCCCTGATGGTGTCACCCGGGGCGACCCGCCCCCACCGCACCCCCTAGCGACGCCACTGGCTCTAACAAATCTAATAATGAAAAACATGTGACATAAATTTTAGTTTTAAAAAATTAATCTTCATAGAATTTTACCTCCTCTTTGGCCGTAATCGATGCCGCCCCTGATGAAAAGGTCCTGTCCTGGGTTGGTCTGTTTCTCAAACAGTATAACGGTCCTCTGGAAGTCCTCTGACCCGGACGGCACGTACGGGGGCAGGGTATTGGCGGGGTCCGTCACGACAGGGCCGTTGGTGGGGTTGGGGTTCGTATTGGGGCCGTCAGTCACCACCGGCACCACGACGTTGTCGCCGCCCTCTGAAAACATAAACATGTCAATTAGATATCGGCGCCCGGGGTGAAGTTAACAAAGGACGTTTGGCCACTAGAGGTCATCAGGGTCGTCTTTATGCTCCAACGTCCAATGAGGTCAGTTTAAAGTTCGTTGTGTGAATTGGTAAGTCTCACTGAACAAGTTTATAAGTCTTACTGAACGAGATTATAAGCCTCACTAAACTGAGTTTATAAGTCTCACTGAACTAGTTAAAAAGTCTAGCTAAACGTGTTTTTCATTAATTCTCTTAAGAAGATATCATAAATCTTATGAAACCAGTTCTTATGTCTGAATGTACGATACATTTCCCTAAACGAGTTTAGAAGTATAAATCTCATTAAATTAGTTAGCAGTCTCACAACATGAACACGACTCATTATGAGTCTCAATGAATGAGGTTGTAAGTTTTTTAAATCTCTCTACAAATTTAATGGTCTCATTAAACAAAGTTGATGTCATAGTAGTTTAGATCGCTATATGAAGTCATTAGCCTCTCGGTATGAGGTCAGGAGTCTCACAGTATGAGGTCAGGAGTCTCACAGTATGACGTCAGCAGTCTCACTGTATGAGGTCACAAGTCCCACTGTATGAGGTAAGGAGTCTCACAGTATGAGGTCACAAGTCTCACAGTATGAGGTAAGGAGTCTCACAGTATGAGGTCACAAGTCTCATTGTATTAAGTCACAAGTCTCACTATATGATGCCACAAGTCTCACATGTTCGAGGCCACAAGTCTCACTGTATGATGTCACAAGTCTCACTGCATCAGGTCACAAGTCTCACTGATTGAGGTCAGGAGTCTCACAGTATGATGTCAGGGGTCTCGCAGTATGAGGTCAGGAGTCTCACAGTATGAGGTCAGGAGTCTCACAGTATGATGTCAGGGGTCTCACAGTATGAGGTCAGGAGTCTCCTCACAATATGAGGCCTCAAGTCTCACAGAATGAGGGGATCACACTCACGTGTAATGATGGCCACAAAGGGGTCGTTGGGATCCTTGGGGCTGACCTGTGCCCGTCCATTGCCGTCCACTCTAATTTTCTGGGCGCATTCACTGATCAGGTCACAGTACTCACCAGCAGGCAGACCTGGGGAGATATGTCATGTTGTTAGTAGGAGTGGATACATATCATCTTGTTATTCGGAGGGGAGACATATGTTGTTAGTAGAAAGGGGGACATGTCATCTGGTTAGTAGGAGGGCAGACATGTCATCTTTTTATTAGGAGGGGAGACATTTCATCTGACTAATAGGAGGGGAGATAAGTCATCTTGTTATTAGGAGGGGAGACATGTCATGTGGTTTGTAGGAGGGGAGACATGTCATCTTTTTATTTGGAGGGGAGACATTTCATCTGACTAATAGGAGGGGAGATATGTCATCTTGTTATAAGGAGGGGAGACATGTCATGTGGTTTGTAGGAGGGGAGACATGTCATGTGGAAAGTTAGAGAGGAGACATGTCATATGACTAGCTGATTGCTATAGATGAATGGTTGGTTGAGGGGAGACATGTCATCTGATTGGATGATAGGAGACATGACATCTATTAGACTGGAAGGAGTCATGTCATCTAATAAGTTTAAGAGGAGTCATGTCATCTGGTAGTTATAAGGTAGACGTGTCAGCTGGGTTTTTTTTTTTTTGAGATATGTGTCATTTCGTTGGCTAGGGTATTCAAAATGGTATTTAATGGTAAAAATATAATTATTTTGAGATAATTTTGATGCTCTATAGATTTAAATCTATTTCATAGAAACAAAAATTTTCCTTTAAGAAAAGCGGTAATTTATTAGACATAAACTAGGCAAATCGAGGAATTAAATATTAACTTTAAACCGGGAGAACATGGGTGTCGGGATTCGTTGTCTAAGTCTAGGGGTTCTGATCGTGACTTCACCGCCAACTTGCGTACATAGATTGAACACAAAGTCCTTGTACTAACAGCAATCTTTAGTCACACGAGTCTTCACTCGTAACCAATGTACATCTCTATTAATCGTAGTACAACTCCATGCGTCTTAACATCACATGTAACAACTCTCAGTCCAACAGACGAACACTGGCCAACGCCAAAACTCGTGTATCCCTTGTGTACTGCAGGTCGAAGGTTCCTCCATATACCAACCGACCTCTATCTCTCTCTCACAACAACTGCCTTCTCACTACGTCACGTTCACACTATTACGTCATACTCTTTCATACCATGCGCACCGCACCAAACACAAGTAACAACATTGACATGTTAGGGAAAACCCAATAACTCTATAATGTTTCCCTGACAATGAGGTAGTGTGGAAAATACCTGTTTTATCCGTATATAAGGAGGATTGAACAAAATATCTTTACCAAGACTCCCCTCCTCCCTCCCCCCCCCCCAATTCTTTTTTTACTTTTTCCATGCAACAATATTTTATAATAATAAAATAAATAATCAATGTTTAACAATTAAAAACGGCATGTTTCATTTTTTAAATGTGTGTTCGTGTGTTGCAAGTATAGGGGGGGGGGCGGCGGATTTTTACATTAGATGCCTTTAATTATAATTTAACTGTACTGCTAAAACAGGTGTTTGAACTGAACCCCTAAATTTGAGCACATCACGTGATTTACAGGGCAGCCTGTCAATCGAACAATATGCCGGTTTTATAAACCTACGAGAGCCACAGCTTCAATCAGTGACAGGATTAATCGTTAGATTTTATTGACAATACCTATCTGGTGTAATCACATGATTAATCGTTAGATTTTATTGACAATACCTATCTGGTGAAGTTTTCAGTGTTTAAAGCTTTGAATATTAAACAATCATCTCGAAAAAATAGTTAGCCTACTGTTAATGTTGTAATATTCAAAATGACCAATGCCATGATTGACGTGACCCCGGGGTCATTCGCACTGTTTACAATGTTCAATGTCACAGAGTTAAAACAGGTATTGCATTAAAACACTGTGGAAGGGGCGGTCCAAGCGCAGGTGTCAATCCAGGAAAACACATCAATTCATCTGTATTGACAGAGACACTGACGCCGTTGACTCCCCCAACTGTACTGACAGAGACACTGACGCCGTTGACTCACCCACCTGTATTAACAGACACACTGACGCCGTTGACTCACCCACCTGTATTAACAGACACACTGACGCCGTTGACTCACCCACCTGTACCGACAGACACACTGACGCCGTTGACTCACCCACCTGTATTGACAGACACACTGACGCCATTGACTCACCCACCTGTATTGACAGACACACTGACGCCGTTGACTCACCCACCTTTACTGACAGAGACACTGACGCCGTTGACTCACCCACCTGTATTGACAGACACACTGACGCCATTGACTCACCCACATGTATTGACAGACACACTGACGCCGTTGACTCACCCACCTGTACTGACAGACACACTGACGCCGTTGACTCACCCACCTGTATTGACAGACACACTAAAGCTGTTGACGCTCATCGCAAAGAATCCCTTGTTGCCTCTGTTGAACGACAGGACGCCATTGTCGTACTTGAAGTTGTCCACGCTGGTACCAGCCACGGCGTTCCTGAACATGGCCATGTTGCCGATTGGTTTCCACCTGTTGAGTAGGCAGAAAGAGTTGTAACCGAAGTGCATTGAGACAACAGAGAAGATAATTATATTTATTGAACCTGAAACAGCTTTATCGCCTAAAGCACATTAATAAATTTTGAGCAGATCGCATTTCTGAATCTTCTCTAATGATGAAAGAAAACTAATCAACAGGTTTGAAAAAGCTGCAACGGAATGGCATGGAAAGAAACACCAAAATGACCTTGATCCCACGATGACTTTAAACCCCATAAAAACCTTTACCGACGATTACCCACGATGATCTTGACCCAACGATGACCTTGACCCCCAAATTCCTACCTGTGCTCACACACCCATCCGTTGTCGCAGGTGCCGTCTGACTTGATGAGAACGTCCTTGGCGGACATGTCCGCGTTGCGGGGCGGTCCGGCCGAGTTGTCGGTGAAGTAGTAGCTGGACATGACGCGGGTGAAGCCGTAGTTGTAGGCCAGCATGAAGGCAACGGCTCGCTTGTACTCGGCGCCATTCTGTTATGGTCAGTTCAATAAATTAATGTACTCGGTGCCATTCTGTTATGGTCAGTTCAATAAATTAATGTACTCGGCGCCATTCTGTTATGGTCAGTTCAATAAATTAATGTACTCGGCGCCATTCTGTTATGGTCAGTTCTATAAATTAATGTACTCGGCGCCATTCTGTCATGGTCAGTCCAATAAATTAATGTACTCGGCGCCATTCTGTCATGGTCAGTTCAATAAATTAATGTACTCGGCGCCATTCTGTTATGGTCAGTTCAATAAATTAATGTACTCGGCGCCATTCTGTCATGGTCAGTTCAATAAATTAATGCACTCGGCGCTATTCTGTCATGTTCAGTTCAATAAATTAATGGACTCGGCACTATTCTGTCATGGTCAGTTCAATAAATTAATGTACTCGGCGCCATTCTGTTATGGTCAGTTCAATAAATTAATGTACTCGGCACCATTCTGTCATGGTCAGTTCAATAAATTAATGCAATCAGCGCCATTCTCTCGTTGTCAAAGCAAGTGACAAATATTATTCTTAGTTGTCTAAGGTAAAATTCATGCTAGCTTTTCAAATGGCTCTCTTTCCGGACAACTTATTCAATCAAGGGCGTAGACCTTAAGGAGGTACGTAGAAGATTTTTTTCCCCAATCTTTGCGCTCGGCTTGGGATGAGTATAGTGGAATTTATTCGGGAAGCAAATTTTAATTTTAATCAGAGAATAGTTGAAATTGATTTTAAAAAGGGAACCTTTGGGACCCATCCCATTTTCTCCTCTTTTTTACACACTGCCTTTCAGATACAAATTAAAATAAATATCAGAAACCAATAAATTACTTGATCGAGCAAGTTCAATGTTAATAAACGCCCACACTTTATTTTGTTTTTGGTCATATCTATTGAAATTAGACAATTGCCACGTACAAGATGGGTGAGAATTTGGTGGGATGAAGTTATACACGGAGACAACACAACGGGATAAAACTACAACAATAAACACGTGGCGAACAGGCAAAGAATACAATAATAAAAGCACAATTTTCAGATATTCCATCTCTGGTCAGAAAGAGGCTAAAAATCTAGCAGTCGGAAATACCCATCAAATGATTAGAAATACCCATCAAATGATCAGAAATACCCATCAAATGACCAGAAATACCCATCACATGATCAGAAATACCCATCAAATGATCAGAAATACCCATGAAATGATCAGAAATACCCATCAAATGATCAGAAATACCTATCGAGTGGTCAGAAATACCCATTAAATGATCAGAAATACCCATCAAATGATCAGAAATACCGATCAAATTGTCACAAATACCCATGAAATGATCAGAAATACCCAACAAAAGATCAGAAATACCCATCAAATGATCAGAAATACCCATCAAATGATCAGAAATACCCATGAAATGATCAGAAATACCCATCAAATGATCAGAAATACCTATCGAGTGGTCAGAAATACCCATTCAATGATCAGAAATACCTATCGAGTGGTCAGAAATACCCATTGAGTGGTCAGAAATACCCATTGAGTGGTCAAACATACCTTATAGGTCAGAGCCTCGTTCCCCCTCTGGGTGTCATGGTTGTCCACAAAAACAAAGGCGTTGTCAGGGGAGGCCATTCCCCACCCAGGGTCGTAGACTGACCCCAGGCGGCCAAGGTCACCACTTGCGCCTTCCTTGATCTTCTGAGGGAATCTGAACTCTGGCAGACAACGACATTGAAGTAACTCATAGAATTGAAATTCTGTTACAACGCTTCATTATTTTATCATTAGCTGATCAATTTTTAAACTAATTTAAATGGATTGTGTCTCTCCACCCCCCCCCCCTCAAGCTTATAACCGTAACAACACACTCATACCTGTGTTCAAACGTTGCTAAGTTTTAATTTTTAATTTTTATATTTGTTTTATTTGTGTATTGTTTGTCCGTTGAAAAAGGCTCTTTGCCGAAACGTTCGCTGTTTTGTTACGTTCTGTCAGGCTAATCCTTAACCTGTTTACGTCTTTTCTATTTACTTTTCGGCCCTAGACTTGGCCTACCTGTGACGTAGCCTACCTGTGACGTAGCCTATCTTTGACGTAGCCTATCTTTGACGTAGCCTACCTATGACGTAGCCTACCTGTGACGTAGCCTACCTGTGACGTAGCCTACCTGTGACGTAGCCCCCCTGTGACGTAGCCTACCTGTGACGTAGCCTACCTGTGACGTAGCCCACCTGTGACGCAGCTTAACCTTGACTTAGCCTACCTGTGACGTAGCCTACCTGTTACGCAGCCTACCTGTGACGTAGCCTACCTGTGACATATCCAAGATGATAGTATTCGTTCACTTTAATTGCACCATCGTTTCGGTCAATGACCTCGTGGTAGAAAAATGGCCGTCCTCCCTCGGGCAGGTCATGGGTCTGTTGACAATCAAGGTCAAGGTTTAAAAAAATAGGTCAAGTCATAAAAATTAGGTAAAATAAATTTTAAAAATAAAAATGTTAAGTCTTCCCTAAATTTCCCAGATGGTGACATGACACTGTTTTCACCCAAGTTAAAAATATTTAGCGCCCAACCGTCGCTCGCAGAAACACAATATTCGATACCTTAGAGAGAATCGCCTCCAGATCCTTTGGCCACATGTGTTTAGCGGCGTCCACACGGAAGCCAGCAACACCAATGTCAATGAGGTGGTTGAAGTAGCCAGCTACCTTGTCCTGCACGTAAGCTTGGCTGCCGTCCAAGTCTGTCAGACCCACAAGGTAGCAATTCCTCACGTTATTGGGATCACCGTAGCTAGAATAGAGTATTGGATTAAAGGTAAATCTTATAGGTGAGTTGAGAGTGTAGTTACCTATACAGGTGAGATGAGAGTGTAGTTATCTGTACAGGTGAGATGAGAGTGTAGTTACCTGTACAGGTGAGATGAGAGTGTAGTTACCTGCACATGTGAGATGAGAGTGTAGTTATCTGTACAGGTGAGATGAGAGTGTAGTTACCTGTACAGGTGAGATGAGAGTGTAGTTACCTGTACAGGTGAGATGTTAGTGTAGTTACCTGTACAGGTGAGATGAGAGTGTAGTTACCTGTACAGGTGAGATGAGAGTGTAGTTACCTGTACAGGTGAGATGAGAGTGTAGTTACCTGTACCAATGAGATGACAGTGTAGTTACGTGTACTGGTGAGATGAGAGTGTAGTTACGTGTACAGGTGAGATGAGAGTGTAGTTACCTGTACAGGTGAGTTGAGAGTGTAGTTACCTGTACAAGTGAGATGAAAGTGTGGTCATTAATTGAGATCCCAAACATAGCAACACAAAGTAAGCAGGACAGAGTTATTCTTATTTAAATTACTCTTTATCGATATATAATGTACCAAGTTGGCTGACCAATCAAAGATCAAATCAATGTGTCGTACTAAGTTGTCTGACCATTTGAAACTCATTATCAATGTTTTGTACCCATTCAGTTTGGCTGACCGATCAGAACTCTTAATAAATGTGTTGCACTGTGAAGAAAGATGGCTCAGTACAGATATGAATGAAAGTTGTCATCAGTGTTTACTACATTGTGTCTCACTCGACTTAAAAGTGTGATTTATTGATTCACGTCTGTGGTGAGGAATGAACTCTAAAAGTCTTGTGATATGATGGTAGGGATCACGGGAAAACCCAAGGACAAGTTAGCCACGAAGAAAAGGCGTGGGCACGGTGTAGAGCACAGTGTGGGGCACAGTGTAGGGCACAGTGTGGGGCACAGTGTGGGGCACAGTGTAGGGCACAGTGTAGGGCACAGTGTAGGGCACAAAGTAGGGCACAGTGTAGGGCACAGTGTAGGGCACAGTGTAGGGCATAGTGTAAAATACAGTGTAAATAGCTACATTTATTTTACTGGGAAAATGATGGCATTTTCAAAAATATTTATTTTAAAGAGATAATTTTTTTTTCTAAAACGTCAAACAATGTGAATGAGAGCTACGCCCCTTGGACTGTCCTATATTTGACAACTAGTTTACGCCAAGTCATTTAATTGTAAACTAAGAGAATCTCGGTTGACGTCCCCAGATTTGACAAATTGTTTACGGCACATTATTTACTTGTTGACGTTGCCATCCCCGGAAGGGCAATCACTCCTCTCGTTAAAGTTCTCTTTCGTAAATGGAACGCCGGGAAAATCTCTGGCATCGGAGTTGAAGGTACTTCCGGCGGTGCCGACCCCTGACCTTCCTAGACCGGCCATGTGGTTGACCACAGCGTCCACATAGACTCTGAGAAATGCAAATGTTCAAATGTAAGCATATGCGAAGGGAGGTAATAATAATCTGGTTCAGATGTGACAAAATCAAAATGGATGCCTGTGACATGAGTTGGAGGACGGCTGAGACCATTCGAGTAATTATAACAGCAGTGATTCTTTTATCCTTTATATGTTATAGAGGTACTCTTTAAGTACACGCTTGAGCGTGATGGCACACCAGAGTTGACGCTGTAACGACGTTGTCTGCAGTGGAAACAGATCACCCATTTGGGAACCTCTGCACCCTGATTGTATGTCAACTCTGACATTAGCACATTATAAAATAATCATGTTAGCACATGGATTTAGTATTAAGACATATTGAAATCATATTATCGCGTATAGCATAAAATAAACACATATTTATTTATAGAGCACATAAAAAACTAAGAGAGCTATTTAATAAATAAATAAATAAAAATTGCTACTTAAATGACATCAATATTTCAAGATAGGAGTTCACCTGGTGTAGTTCTGATCTAACAAGTAACGCAAGATGTTTGGCTTGTATAGAACATTGACTTGATAATTGACCGTGACAGATGCCAGCAGTCATTTGGTTGAGTGTGACTTACGTCTATGTAAACTTTATGACAGATGCCAGCAGTCATTTGGTTGAGTGTGACTTAAGTCTATGTAAACTTTATGACAGATTCCAGCAGTCATTTGGTTGAGTGTGACTTACGTCTATGTAAACTTTATGACAGATGCCAGCAGTCATTTGGTTGAGTGTGACTTAAGTCTATGTAAACTTTATGACAGATCCAGCAGTCATTTGGTTGAGTGAGACTTACGTCTATTTAAACTTTATGACAGATGCCAGCAGTCATTTGGTTGAGTGTGACTTACGTCTATTTAAACTTTATGACAGATGCCAGCAGTCATTTGGCTGAGTGTGACTTAAGTCTATGTAAACTTTATGACAGATGCCAGCAGTCATTTGGTTGAGTGTGACTTACGTCTATGTAAACTTATCAAGACTTATTTAGGTTGTCACTTCATACATAAAGACGTTTTGGTACAGACAATAGTGGCTACCATATCATATTATTTGGAGGTGGTCCTCGTTTTAAAATTACCGTTTAAATAATTATAAATGTAATGAAATAAAATAAATGAATAAAATATTAAAAATATATATACTCAAACCAAAGGATCACATAATATTAGATTGTACCTGGCCTTAACTGGTCAATGGTACATCGTACCTCACATTATCTGACCAGTGGTAAATTGTATCTGACCTTAACTGACCAGTGGTATATTGTACCTGACCTTAACTTACCAGTGATATATTGTACCTGACCTTAAATGACCAGTGGTACATTGTACCTGAACTTAACTGACCAGTGGTATATGGTACCTGACCTTAACTGACCAATGGTTTATCGTACCCGAGCATAACTGACCAATGGTACATCGTACCTGACCCCAACTGACCAATGATGTTCCGTACCTGACTCCGACAGCCTTACATCTCTGGACCATGTCCTTGAGCTGCTCCTCGTTTCCACTCCTGCTGACCAGCTTGTAGCTGACCGGCTGGTACCTCTCCCACCAGGGGCGGTCACCGTCTGTGGTGATCATCGTGTGCTCCATGGGCGGGGAGATCTGACATCACACAAAACACAAGTGACATCACGGTTAAATCTTAATTCTACTTATTTACTTAAGTCAGGGGTCTCCAAACTACGACCCGCGGGCCCTCTCATCCGGCCCCTGGAGACCATTTAATCTTTTTTTTTAAAGATACTAATTTTTACCTGTAATTTACCACAAAACTGTGTGTAGTCGGCCCCCAAACTGCTGTTTGACAGTTAATGCGGCAGGAAAGCTTGGAGACCCCTGACTTAAGTCTATAAAAAGTTTTAAAACTTTAAAATCTTCCTGAACAAAATACATGATGGTTGGGTATTTTTTTTTTAAAAAAATATTATGAACCCGTTCCTGTAAGTTTATCATAGTTGCTTGCGACAAAATTAACATAGCCTAATAATATCAATCGTAGAATTTTTTTCGAAACAAAATTATTTGTCAATTTTATTTAAATATTGGGTGAAAAATCGTAAAAAACCCCAACTGAGGTTTCAATGTATGTTTTAGTCTAGAGCTTGTATTATTTTTGGTGTTGGTCATCGATTCATAAGTGGTCAGTTCTGACCATCGACCATCTCCCCTCTGACTCCGTTTTTCACTCTAGTGAAGTTGTCTAACTTCTCGAACATGACGAGGCTGTCTTACTGACCTGTACACCACAAAACCCTTTGGGTCCCAGGTATCTCTCACATTCTTTGGCGATGTCCGTCCATTTCCACTCAAACAAGTGGACAATCACCTGCTTGCCCCCACAGTGGGGATCATGGTACGGGGCCAGTCCATGGGATAGTGCTAGAGTAGAGGAGGAATCATTGTAAAAGTCTTTAGACCAGAATCTTATAAACTAAGTGGTCAATTGTGTTTCGTACATGACCCCAACTGACGCGTTTCATAATGTACCTGACCTCAACTGACCAATGGTATGTCGTACGTGACCCCAACAGACCAATGGTATGTCGTACTTATCCCAACTGACCAAAGGTATTTTAACAGTCTTAGACCAGCATTGTACTCAAAGTTTGAATGTTAACCTAAATACTGACTGGAGGGCTGCGACTTACATACAAAATTTATTTATGTTCGCGAATATAAAAAGTAAATAATTAACTCTAATCACAGTCAGTGTTTAATTTTTATGGCACTCCGCGCTAAAGTCTTTCTAGCTATACAGAACAAAACATTATTTGAAATTCCTCAGCTGATGAATCTTAACTAATGTCAGCTTTAATAAATTGGCAAAATATGAACGTCTGTTCAATTTTCTCGGTAACAATTTTACGTGTCAAACAATTTTATGCATTCATATATGAACGAGAAAGACCAATCCCTGTTGTTTGTAACTATTCCAATTACATGTTTAAGACTTACACAAGAGCCCGAGAAGAAATGCGAACAATGTGCGCAAGTTAATCATCACTTTCCAGATGTTTGGTGCGTCTGACCCTTCTCTGCGACCTGTGGTCAGTTATGATAGTTAGGAACACAGTTAAGGCTGTGATTTCAAACAAGATAAGCCAGTCTTAACTGATAAAACTGTACAGGGTCAAAATATTGGTCTGTGATGGCCTTGATTCCAGAGTCTTCTTGGCGGACAGTGCTGACGTCAATTTTCATGGCTAATCAGAGACGTAAGTAAGGAAACAACAGGAATGGTGCGTGTGTGTGGTTGTGTATGCGTGTGTGGGCCTGCGGTTTATGTGTGTGTGTGTGTGTTGTTCTGCGTGGGCGGAAGTGATGGAGGTTATGGTTTAGTTTAGTTTAGTTCTAGGACATGGTGGAAGTGATGGAGGGTATCGTTTAGTTCTAGGACATGGTGGAAGTGATGGAGGATATTGTTTAGTTCTAGGACATGGGGGAAGTTATCGAGGTTACCGATTAGTTCTAGGACATAGTGGAAGTGATGGAGTTTGCCGTTTAGTTCTAGGACATGGTGGAAGTGATCGAGGTTGCCGTTTAGTTCTAGGACATGGTGGAAGTGATGGAGGGTATCGTTTAGTTCTAGGACATGGTGGAAGTGATGGAGGATATTGTTTAGTTCTAGGATATGGTGGAAGTGATGGAGGATATTGTTTAGTTCTAGGACATGGGGGAAGTTATCGAGGTTACCGATTAGTTCTAGGACATGGTGGAAGTGATGGAGGTTACCGATTAGTTTAGCTCTTGGACAAGTGCTCAAGAAGTTTAAAGAGAATTTTGCTAGTATCCTTTACATTTTACATGAACACAAATCCTTGTTTGTTTCTTTAAGTTTCGGTGAAAGCCGAAAAAAAGCTAGAAAAACTTGGCTTTGAAACATGGGTCCCCAAACTTTTCTGCCGGAGAGCCGCTTTAACTGTCAAACAGCAGTTTGGGGGCCGACTACGTAGTAGAGAGATGTTTTTAAATTATATATTTAATATTATTAAATTAATAATATTAATATTTTTTAAATATTATGTTTAATATTATTTAGTGATACATTGTTACACCTGTATTAGTGGGAATGGTGAAATTGTTTCCCTGGATGCCAAAATAGTATATATTTCTGGCTTTAGATTTGGTGTCTCTAACATAAACAGTGACCTGAGATTATCATTAGAAAAATTAGTTCTCAAATTGTTCTTCACGTATTTCATAATCGAATATGTATGTTCGTAAGTTGTTCCAAAGATTGAAATGTACCTTGATGCAAAAACTTTGACAATTTGTTAAAGTCTTCCATGGGCAAAAACTGGTAAAAACTCAAAAGTCCTTCTTTGAACGTGTATCTAAGGAGGTCATTTGCTTACAAATCAGTGACCTCCAGCTGAAGTTAAGGAGCAACTGACCACATGTTTCAAATGGATTTTGAAAAAAACCTAGAATCTAGATGAACGTTGCCGCCATGGCATTTGTTTTCATAATATTTCGATCAAATTGCGTAAAGTTTTTTTTTTTTTTTTAAATTACTTTCTTCTTTTCTTTTTTTTTCAGAATTGTTATCAAACTTAAGTGAAGTGAAGTTTTGGAGTTCCAACCTTAAACTAAACACTTGTCTCAGAGACAATACGTGCCAAATACATGGCAACATGGTGTGTACGCTATAATAACACCATTCATCTTCACTATTATACTTCACCCATCTTCACTGTTATACCCGATTCATCTTCCCCATAATCTTCTCCTAGACCTGGAATACCCCTTACCCACACTTTACTACACACCACAATGATCTGGATCAGTTTGAAGTCCAGTGGTGTTAAAAGTTTACATCGTATAACTTCTGAGGTTGAGACACATTTTTCTTGTTGTCTCGGGTTTCTATGATAAATGTTTTATGTCACTTTCAGACTTTAATACAATTTCAGTATTATCTTGGAGACAGATTTGCCTTGTTTTCTCGTAACAGTTATCACACTGTGTGCAAATTAGTACTGGATCCACTCAGTGAATTGATCAACTAAGGGCAGTGATCCACTCAAAGAACTGATCCACTAAGGGCAGCTATCCACTCAGGGCATTGATCAACTAGGGGGCCGTCCTTTTGTGACGATGCGTGACGTGGGCGAGGGAGGGGGTTGAAGAAATGTGACGTCACATCGAAAGGGTAACTTTAAATAAAACTTCCAATGAAATATTTGGTTACTTAAAATTTATTTAATGACTTTTTTAAAAAAAATTCAATGCTTCTCAAAGTGCCGGTCGATAGGCTATCAGACGCCGGTTGGCGTAAGTTAACAAGACACGAAAATTGAATATAATTATAATTCTTAAGTTTGAGAATTCACAAGAGAACATAGGAAATTGTAACCCTGCGTCGTTTGATGTTGACATCAAAGCTTTTGTGATGTAACCGCAGTTTCGTTCACTCGCGGCAGGAGTCTGCGAACTTTTTTTTTCCGTTATCCCCCCCCCCCCCCCCGAAACTGCTACTGGTGGGTTTTACAAACAGGACAAGTGTCTAAAAAGATGTGAATAGGATTATATGTTGATATTTTAAGTCAAAACGACACGGAATATCCATTTGGATGTGGGGAGGGGAATCTATTTGATACAATAATAAAAGTTTTAAGTTTGCTATAGTTTTTCGATTGTTTTTTGGTCAAACGCATCTGGCCATTCTAAATATAATAATAAATGTTCCATTTAAAATTAATCAAAAGTATTCAATAACTTTATTGAATGCATCAAATTCTCGACATCGCAATTCGAGAGGAGCACAAAACAACTTTCTTCTGAACTCAGTTTTTAAGGCATTTATTTTAAATTTGACAGAAAGGATACTTGATACAGTCAAGTCATGTTGATTAAGATTATTGTCACTTTTGTCGATATAAATGAAAGTAGGTTGGATTTAGATGTCTTCGTATAGTACGTAAATAAGGAATCTGCATAGATAACAAATTTAACAAATGTATTTTCTGGAAGGAACCGGTTCAATAGTGGGCACATGTTCCAGGCGTACACGTACACATGACGTATTTGAATATATTTAGTGGAGTGCAGGGGCGTCGCTAGGGTTGGTGTCACCCGGGGCGGTAGCTCATGGTGTCACCCCTTCATAATTTAAGGGGGACGTTCATAAATGACGTCACGTGAGGTTACCAATTTTCACCCCCCCCCCTTTTCACCCGCGTCATACTTTGTCACAAAAACGTTAAACCCAACCCCTTGTTCCGCTATGACGTCACAAAGCTTAGACAGCCCTCTCCAAAGCCATAATTTTCGCAATAAAAATTAGCATGTTGCAAATAAGTATTTTTTCATTTAAATATGTATTTAGTGTAAGTATGCACTCTAGTATCGTAACACGCGGGGAGCCGTTGAAAACGTCATTAAATAAATTGTAAACAATCAAATATTTAAGGGGACTTTTATATAAAGTTGCGGGGTTTTTTTTTGATGTGACGTCACATTTTTAAACACACCCGCCCCCTAGTCACACATCGTCACAGATGCGTGACTTCCCCCTATGGTTGATTAAATGGAGGGGGCTTAGCGGACTAAAGCCAGTGGCCCCCAATAATTTAAATGTTATCATAATGTATAATAAAGATGGGCAAATGTTGTATGAATCCCTGAAAATGCCTTAGACAGTCATAAGTCAATGCTGCAGTTATAAGTAGGAAGTATAACAGAGTCTGGGCTAATCTTTGTAAGAAGTGCAGTGCTGTTCATTTTGTGCCCTGTACAGCTCATTCCCTTCACGTGGAGCAGTTGTCTTCTGCAAAATCTTTATACCTAGCTTGTTGCATCTACTCATCGTCGACAGATACTTCCAAAACATATAAAAGTGATACAAGTTAATAAAGCCTTGTTTCACACAAGATGGTAAGCCCGACATAATGCTATAAGCAGGGCCGGCCTAAGGGAATAAGAGGCCCTAATCGAAGTGAATTTGGTGGCTTAAAAAGAACTTTCAAGTCAAGACACACGGCTTCAACTCCTTGTAGTCTGGGTAGCAAGTATCTTTAATGAATCCTGAGTCAACCTCTGTTACATAGCGAACCTTACATTAGTAGCCATGCATCCTCTCCCTTCCCGACCACACAATATTTTCAGTTCACAGCACAAACCACGTGTTTCATACTCAGTCAACTCGCATGCTCATACTATGTCAATACAACAACACAATATGACTCTCACAAATATTGCAGCACTGAAAAAATTAATAACAACGAAAATCAGCCCCGTGTCTGTTGACTTGAAGCAGAAAGATTTCGGAAGGAACTTAAACAAATTAAAGTCGGTTTGTATTACTTGAATTTTAGGGAAAACAATTTTAGAGAGATTTCAGAAAACAAAATTGTCCTTTCAAGAGCCGAGAATATATTTGATTTCAGCAAAGTATTTGAAGTCTCTCAATGAGTTTGTTAAAAGACAGCATTTTTAATTTGATTCATATGAAGACAAAGGAAAGGACAAGTCCGTGGGAAAAAAGACTATAAATAATCGAGAATACTATTAAAGAAGAGAAAGTGTCAGATTGATATTTTTGAAGCCCCACAACATCGAGTAAGCGCATATAAAGACATCCATTCTGAGCTCAGAAATGACGCCATTCGATGGGCAGCAGCCAAGTTAATGAAGAATATTAAAGTAATTTCGAAGACTGCTTACCTTCACAATTAGTCCAATTTTCAGGACTCTTAAAAAACGTATTGTCCAGCCCCAGTCTTAGGGTAAGGAAAAGGAAGTAGCACAATGTGAAACTCAAAACAAGTGCACAGAGCTAAAAATAAATTTTGCTGCTTTTGAATGAGCTAAATTTCAGTTATTTACAAATGTAGCATCAAAATTCGCATCTATCTCTCAATGATGACTTCAAACTGCAGCAGAGAGCGATCTTTGCAAAGTTGAAAAGAATAAAAAAATTAGTTAGAATTCGTATTGGACAACCAAGACTGAATATGTTCTCTCTAATGACTATTGAAAAGGAACTTGTAAGCTTATTTAGCTTGACTGACTTGATTGAAAACTTCGCCATGAAAAAAATCGCAAACTTAAGTTGTAGGTTAAAATAATAATAGCTATGTTTTATAACTTTTTGATTTCAAATAGAGAAAACAATTCGTTACCCCATGAAAAACAAACGTTGAAAAAAAAACATTAAAAAATACAGAATAACGCGTAATATTATTCTTTATATTGGCTTGTTTGTAACCACGAAACAGCGTAAGTTGGGATGGGACCGTCGTAACCGGGGGACTATTTATATACAAACATGCATATCCATGCTTGCACGTCTTTAATAAATATAACAAAATATTGACTCAAAGACATTGAATTCAAAATTCTCTTCTTAAAAAACAACAAAGAAAACTTGAAAAAAATTGTACACCCCCCC
>MUZC01000037.1:10261-20820 GCA_002072015.1 Radix auricularia | reverse complement strand
CATTTCTCGATCAAAACATTTATTCTATATTTTCAAATAGAAAATATTTTATTTTTTTAGGGGGGGTCAAAGTTTTGTGACGTACTTTTTGAGGGGGGGGGGGTCGACGATTTTGTGACGACGCGTGACGTAGGGGGGGAGGGGGTAAAAATAGGCCAAAATCGCGTGACGTCATTTATGGACGGCCCCTAGGGGCAGTGATCTACTCAAGGCACTGATCCACTCATGGCATTGATCAACTAGGGGCAGTGATCCACTCAAGGCACTGATCCACTCATGGCATTGATCAACTAGGGGCCGTGATCCACTCAAGGCACTGATCCACTCAGGGCATTGATCAACTCAAGGCACTGATCCACTCAGGGCATTGATCAACTAAGGGCAGTGATCCACTCAAGGCACTGATCCACTCAGGGCATTGATCAACTAGGGGCAGTGATCCACTCAAGGCACTGACCCACTCAGGGCATTGATCAACTAAGGGCAGTGATCCACTCAAGGCACTGATCCACTCATGGCATTGATCAACTAGGGGCAGTGATCCACTCAAGGCACTGATCCACTCATGGCATTGATCAACTAAGGGCAGTGATCCAGTCAATGAATTGATCCAATAGGGCAATTGTTCACTTAGTGCAATGATCCAAACAGAGCATTGACACTTGTTTATAATACAAACTATAATGTACAGCATCCAGTCGTGTTTGAGTCGTGTGGTGGCAATCGTGTAGTCCAGCTGGCTTCCTTATCTGTACATTTCCAACTGTAGCTTCTGCAAGAACTTGGTCACGGTTTTATCGATTCGCTTGTTTGGATTTTAAAGATAATATCCCACATCTACTGAGCTACGGTTTTGTTGTTTAGGAGACCCAACAATAAGTACAATGCGTCTCCCCCTCCCCACTTTGCACAGCCAATGTTTTACGGCTGGTGGGGGGGGGGCTTTAGAAACATCAAGTAATAAACATTTTGAGTAAAGGCATACTGGTGGGAACTTTTTATGGCACAGTCTGGACATTTTTTTAAATTAAAAAAGGCCCTCTTAAGCTTAAATAGCCCTAAATGGCCATGCTAATCCAGCATGCTTGTCGCGCTATGATGTTCAAAAACACTCTTAAATATTTTTTTTTTTAAAGACTTCGTTTTTTTTCAAAAATGTTGTCTTTATTATCGCACTCTTTCAAAAAAATGTCGAGACCGTTCCACAAGTTTGGTGTAGTTAATTCAATGGAGTTTTTCTTCTGTGTCCAGCCACTCAGGGAGAGTTCAGAAAGGGACTGCGTCTAGAGTAACGTGCAAGATGAACCAACTTCTTGAGACACACATGGTTTTGGTGGCATCTTGGTGCAGTGTTGTCTACACCCATTAGATTAGTTCGCTGCTACAGCGTGAACAACTAGTTAGTGTAACAGTACAAACAAAACGACAGCCAGGCAGCATTAAAACTTTCATCTAGGATTTTAATCAATATCTTCAATAGTTATATTTACAGTTACTGATTTTTTTCATTTCACAATTGCCACAGTGTCAAACAGAACCCACAGACAAGACACATAACAGTGCAATAACATTTTTTAAAAGATCAAATCATCATTAGATTTATTTTAAATAAACATTACCAGCCAGGATAGTTGGACCAAAATTGTACATATAGTGGACAAGACACCATTAACTATGCACACAATTTTTATAAACATAGATAACAAGGTCTTTTGTTAGCTGTAAACAATTCATGAAAATTAAATTTATTAAAAAGAGTTCAGATAATAAAACAAAACAAACAATAAAAACACACACACAAAATAAAAACTTAAGGTACATTTTATGAATATGCACAGTCAGCTAACACTGAGAATGTTGTTACCTAAACCCTATTAAAACTTTATCTAAAGACATTTCTCGATCAAAACATTTATTCTAAAATTAAAATCAATTTTAACATTTCTTTACATACACATTTTCAGCCCTAAAACTCTATTCAATAACATTAATCAACTCCAACTGTTAGCTTTCAGATCTATAATACCTTGATCACAACATTTAAATGTGTGTTTCATTTCTAACAAGTCATTTGGTAAAACACAATAATAAATTATAAAACCAGCGGAGACACACAAGAAAAACATGGCATTACATCACTCATCAATATACCTTGCCGCCACAAGAATGAGAATTTAAGAACCACTGTGTAAAAAAAATCACGTGGTCTTATTGTTCCTACCCCAAAAAACCAGCTAAGTGCAACAGCCAACACTACAAAACTAAAACTATTATATTTATATACACCAAAACCCAATGGAATGTTTCACAAAGACAACATGTCTGATGGTGCTAGAGATATTGAGAAAATATTTCCAACGAAAAAAAACGATTCAAGTTAAATTAAAAAGAGGGTCAGGAAAATGATCAGCACTATTTTGTTTTAATGAGTTGCTCTGTTAGATGTTGGAATCCAATCTGTTTCTGTACCATTAGCCAAACATAGTTAGGAGAGAATTAAGCCAGGGTACTCAAACAAAAATTGATTCAAATATAAACTGCAGTTAAAACAACAAGAGAGAAGTAAAAAAGAATGTTGTGCTTTAAGATGTTTAGAAAATGCACAACATAAAAAAAATATATATATATATATATATATATAAATAAATAACAATGAGCAGTCCTTATAACCAAGAAGTGATATTTATAGAAATGGAATTTCCCATTGCTTCACAAGTTTACATTCAGTGTACATTTAGTGCACCATTAGTTAGAGGTATCTAGGTTATAGAAATGTTACATCTGTGAAGTTAACTAGACAAACAATGTAAGGGGGAGCTGTTAAACAATGATCTGTTAAAGTAACTGAGTGCTAGCTTCACATCTTCAACCCATTTTTTGATTTCCCAAACGACTATTTGAGCTTATCTTTTTTCATGATTTTTATTTGTCTCCACAGCTTGTCTGAATTCTGGGTTGAAATAATTGTCTACATTGTGTACATGTGGCAAGCAATGTTCCCTTTAAACCATGCAGCTGAAGATATCTGACTGATGAGCAGCAAATTTTGAAAAGGATCCTATTACATCTTTTTTGTGGGGTGTAAAATTTTGCACAAAAAATGAATGCTGTGCAACTTTATAAACTTTTATTTTGCGCGCAGGTCAAGCAACCTTAGAAGGTACATTGGTGGCAAGCAAAAAAATAAAATAAAATCATTAATGTCTTTTTCAAAAATTGGGGAATAAAACAGTTGCATATTTTGGAGAAATAACTAGCTCATAGCATCTTTTTTTTACTTTCTACTCGTCAGGTGTGGTTTTAAAAGGGATGCCTTGTCCAATAATATTAGTCATCATCTTGGAAAAATATATTAAATTTTTTTTATAAATAGCTAATGTGAAATTTTAATATTTTCACAGTTCACCAACTTCAAATCTGCCAACTATTTTTTTTATTAAGAATTCATTATTTCCTTGACATTTCAAGAAAAAATTGATTCAAATTATTTAATGTGGGGGGAAAACTTGCAAAACTATCATTTGTTTGAATGAGATACAAGGTGTTTCACACTTCATTGTGAATGTTTGAATGAGATACAAGGTGTTTCACACTTCATTGTGAATGTTTGAATGAGATACAAAGTGTTTCACATTTCATTGTGAATGTTTGAATGAGATACAAAGTGTTTCACACTTCATTGTGAATGTTTCAATATTTTCTTATCTCTTTTCTTTATGTCAACTTAGAGAGAACAGAATCATCTTGAAAGGCCCTTTTGTAGGAAGACTTTATAAAGAGAATATTGCTTTTTTTCTCCTGTGTGGATAACAGTGCACAACTAAAAAAAACTCCTTGATTAATACAAACCAAACCATGTTAGTCTGTTTGGGCTGGACTTGATGTGTTAACATTAGCAACATGAATGAGATCATTGCAAGTGAAGCTTCTTACATCTACCATCAACCTTCTCACATCTACCATCAACCTTTTCACATCTACCATCAACCATCTCACATCTACCATCAACCTCCTCATATCTACCATCAACCTTCTCACATCTACAATCAACCTCCTCACATCTACCATCAACCTCCTCACATCTACCATCAACTTTCTCACATCTACCATCAACCTTCTCACATCTACCATCAACCTCCTCACATCTACCATCAACCTCCTCACATCTACCATCAACCTTCTCACATCTACCATCAACCTCCTCACATCTACCATCAACCTCCTCATATCTACCATCAACCTTCTCAAATCTACCATCAATCTCCTCACATCTACCATCAACCTCCTCACATCTACCATCAACCTTCTCACATCTACCATCAACCTCCTCACATCAACCATCACCCTTCTCACATCTACCATCAACCTCCTCACATCTACCATCAACCTTCTTACATCTACCATCAACATTCAGTTACCATGACAACAGGAGTCTATCTTTTTCACAAAGATGAAAAAATATGTTTTTGTTTGTTGCTTTAATTAACCTCACATTAATAATCAAAGCAGATGAGGCAAACATGATCCATGTGTTCTTACATCCCTTCACATCAATGAGAACATTTGTTAATAAATCAATTATGATCACCTCAAGTGATGAGAAATGTCAATTAGTTTTAGACTTTAGACCAACTAAACTGTTCACTTTAAAATTTTATTTATCAGTATATTTTGCATAGATTTATAAAGTCCTCTGAGCCATCAACCCTCGAAAATCCAATAAGCTCATCATAATCCACTGTGCCAAGGAACAGTCTATTATAAAGATGAGGGGTGTGGCCACAATATATGAGATGTAACCGTTAACTTAAGAAATACTTCATCAGCAATGAAAGAAAACTTTATAAAATGTTTTCCTCTGTTACATACCCTGTCTATGAGCTTAAGTACTTTACAACAAGATGAACACGAGACTTGAGATGGGCCAACACAAACACAAACACATGGTCTTTTAACTGTTACAGTTTGGGGTGTGCTGACTAACTATGGCATGAACAGCTCAAGTTCTGAGATGTTCAAGTTTTAAATTATACAGATTTATTATAAATTAACTAAATTAATTTGAATTTTTGTTAGGGCAAGATGTGTTATTTTGTGTATTTGATCTTCTATCAAATACAGGGCATAACTAAAAAAAAATTCAAAAATGTCACATAGCGGTTTCTTCACCTGAGGTCTTCACATATTAAACCTCTACAATTGACAAATGAAATCATTGAAATAAATTAGAACACAATTATTGATCAGAAACTTTGCATCATTAAATACAAAATCTCCAGAGTGAATGACATCCCCCAGATAGGTTTTAAAAATGGTAAAGCTGAGAAAGATAATTTGAGAACCTCTAATGAATGACAAGGATAGCTGAAATACAGGAGCCAGATTTTAATAAATATCTGACTTCAAGCTAACTTGGACCATGACTTTGTTTGCTCTAATAATCATATTTATAGCCAAAAGTGAAATACTAACATTTCTATACTAAAGTCAAATATTAACTTTTCTATCCTAAAGTCAAAAACTAATATTTCTATCCTAAAGTGAATTACTAATATTTCTATCCTGAAGTCAAATACTAATATTTCTAACATAAATTCAAATACTAATATTGCTATCCTAAAGTCAATTACTAATATATCTATCCTAAAGACAAATACTAATATTTCTATCTTAAAGTCAAATACTAATATTTCTATCCTGTCAAATACTAATATTTCTATCCTAAAGTCAAATATTTAAAGTCATCTTTGATTTCCTAATAAGAAATTGCCACATTGTTTTTCCCATTTAGACATGTCTAGTAGTTGAATTGAAATTGGGGAAAGCTAAGAAGAAAAAAAATGACCTATGTATTTACTAACGCTCTCGAAATGTTTGCATACAATTCAGATTAAAAAATACAAGTATTTACTTATATACAAATAACATGTTTCATGGGTCAATAGTCTGTACATTGCTCTTTTTTAAGTAGATAATAAAAGAAAAAAACTGATGAACTTGTTGATTGTTCCTACATAGAGATTAGACATTGTGAACTGTTGTGGTTCAAGTCAGATCTTATAGGGAAGAACAAGAATGTGTAATGGGAACGAGCCCTAGTGCTGTACCAACATTAAATTTTTTAACAATGAATGAAAAACACAAGCTGTGCTGACTCGGGTCCCGGGCCTAGGGATTAGCTTAAAGCTTTTTTCAACCCCCTTCATTTAGAAAAATGTGACTTAAAAAATGAAAACATTAGGTAATAAAATCTGTGTGCTTACACATACCTGTGAACACTACAATCCAGAATGACAATATGTGTTATATTTAGTCACAAGAAATAACATTGGCATAGGAAGAATGTCAAATTTGATTTATTTTCAAGCATTTCAGTGGAAAGGACTCGGCTTTGAACCCAGCAAGCTTTAAACCATGTTCTGAACCCAGCAAACTTTAAAACATTTTATGAACCCAGCAAGCTTTAAAACATGTTCTGAACCCAGCAAGCTTTAAAACATGTTCTGAACCCAGCAAGCTTTAAACTATGTTCTGAACCCAGCAAGGTTTAAACCATTTTCTGAACCCAGCAAGCTTTAAACTATGTTCTGAACCCAGCAAGGTTTAAACCATGTTCTGAACCCAGCGATATGTTGAAACTCAACAGATATTGAAGTGAAAGAAGTTAGCAAGTCAACAACTTTAAGTACAACGGCAAATATAGAATGTTCAAAGTTCTGTACAGTTGTGAACATTAAATAAACCAAACATCAAATCATGAAAACATCACCTGGGGACTCCTTTTCATAAAATGGCCGTACAAAAAGGTGCTATGATCAACTCCGTATGCACTACAATTAACAGATCATGTTTGCCACAAGTTTCAACAAAAATCAATCAAGGAATGCAAATTTAAGTTCTTTTGAACTCTTTGAGCATAATGCAAGTCCAACCATGTCTTAAATTCTTTTAAGTTAGGCAAAACAGAAAGACATTTGAAAAAAAAAATTAAAATAAAAAACTGGCAGAAAATATAATTTATTTTTATTTTAAAAGAATAGAATCCTGTGTCAGTGAAGATAAGAGTCAAAGTCAAGTATTTACTAGTCAGATCTGGACAGACTTACTTAGGCCTTATTTACTTTATGTCCTAGTCCTGTCTCATAACTTAACAGAAGCCTTTGTTTTTATTTAGTCAAGAGTATCTGATTAAAATAAATTGATTTTGTTTTATCAATGGAAAATAAGCTTTTTGAGCCACTTCAATAATATGAAGTTGTACAATGCAATACATGTCACTAGCAATAGTACAACAACACAATACATGTCACCAGCAATTGTACAACAACACAATACATTTCACTAGCAATTGTACAACAACACAATAGATGTCAACCAAGTGCTCAGTGAACCTAGCCGGCATGACTTACAAAATTTGTGAGATAAATCTCAGAATATGAGCTTGCATAATCATAACTTTTAAATAGTAAACCTGGCTGTACAACCATGATCTGAACAAGAACCTGCACAAACATTCATGTCAGATAAAAGAGATTGGCTGTTAGGGGTATCTGGAAGCCAATAGTAAATTCAATTATATTAAATGGCAAATGTTATCAATAGACTCGGACAAGCACGTACATTTTTGTTTTTTCTTATGTACTAATGTCAAACTAAACATTTGTTCAACTGAAACAATGAACGTTATCTTTGATATAAAATCATGTGACAATCATTTATTTTGCTGTCAGATGGTCGTAACACATCAGCTGAAAACAGCAGCTGAGAACATTTCTACAAATGTTGTGCATCAGGTGGTTGCTCATTGATTTAGCAATAAAATAGTTCCTAGCGTGGACAAAGGCGCTCTAGTGCATCAGGTGGTTGCTCATTGATTTAGCAATAAAATAGTTCCAAAGTTAGACAATGGAGGTGTATAAGAAGACAAAGCCATGCAATGACTTCCTCATGAACTGAACACAGGATGGTTAAAACTTAAGGCATTTCAGTAATGGGCTGACTGTTAAATAAACAGGAAAAAAATATATTAATGAACAGCGGTAACATATAGATGTAAACACAATGTTTGTCTCAGCCATTCCAGGGTTTCTTAGCCAGTGTAGCCAAGAACCCTAAGTGACTGTGGAAAAAAAAATGTCATGGCTCTCTGGCATTTCAGTTTTAATGTCATTTTAAGTAATTAAGTACTTTATTACAGTTGGAGCAACACAAAGAATTGAGAACCCAAAAGGATGCCAGCCAGGGAAAATAAAAATACATAGAATTAAACGCTAACATTAGTGCTAAAAGAATGAAATGGTAAGATATTAGAACTTGACTATTGTTATTTTAGCATGTGAAACATTTAAAGTGATGGCCAGTCCTAAGTCTGATTTAATATTTGGAGATGAAATCAACAAAAAAATCAATCAAATCAATTCAGATCTTGAAGTCGGACACACACAAAGGGAATAAAAATGTAACTAAACCATGATACATAAAACCCAAAAGTTAAACATCAAAAGTGATTAAAACAACATAAGATTCCCAGAACTTGAAGTTAACGACGGACTCAACTGAATGACAAACTCAAAAGAACTCAACTTCAAGTCAAGATGTAAGCCAAAAAGTTTTTTTATAATCACAGGATGTTTAATATTTCTTAACAGTGGACTCGGGACTACAGCTGGCTTTCTTGAATGCACAGTAGAATGGCAGGGACAGATTTCTTTTTTTAAATGTCTAATGACACTACACTTGTGGTGTACCCTAGATGTGTAATGACACTACTCTAGTGCTGTGCCCTAGATGTGTAATGACACTACTCTAGTGGTGTGCCCTAGATGTGTAATGACACTACTCTAGTGGTGTGCCCTAGATGTGTACTGACACTACTCTAGTGGTGTGCCCTAGATGTGTAATGACACTAAACTTGTGGCGTGACCTAGATGTGTAATGACACTACACTTGTGGTGTGACCTAGATGTTAACCACCATCTCCACCCCATCCCCAGATACTGAAGCTAATCATAATAATAACTAAACCTCTTTATGACATACATGGCTTTAAGTCAGTGAATATACAATGTGGTAATGGATTACCTACAAACACTTGTGCAAGCAATAGGTAGAATAACATTGATATATGACCAACATTGTTAAATGACCAACATTGATAAATGACCAACATTGATAAATGACCAACATTGATGTATGACCAACATTGATATATGACTAACATTGATATATGACCAACATTGATATTTGACTAACATTGATAAATGACCAACATTGATATATGACCAACATTGATAAATGACCAACATGGTTCCAGTAGCAGAGTTGAGTAAAAAAAATAGATATTTGGCTTTTTAAGTTTGTTCTCAGCATAGAAGATAAATAAATGTTCAAATCTCTCTGTGAAAAACATGAGTCAAGGAATGTAACTCTCATTCTTACAAAATAAAAATTAATTTAAAAAAAGAATAATTTATTTGTATATTTGTTTCCCTTTGTGATAAAGAATCACCATATCTTACAATCACACTTGTTCAAAGATGTGGACCAAGCCCATTCAAACAGTAACAATCTGCTTCTCATTTAGCCACATTACCAGCAATTATTTAGACATTATCAGCAAATGAAATATTGACATTTTAGTGGGAGCTCAAGAGCATTACATTTAAGTCAGCTAAAAATGTCCTATAGCCTTGTAAAAAATTAGACTGCTATAATCTGCAGAACTTAGAATGCTCTTATGCATAGATAAATTGATCACTAATCTAAGAGAATTTAATTCTTGATTCATTCATGAATATAAATAACACGACTTTGACAAGAATGACAAGATCTCTTGCTAATTGTAATTTATAATCACTATAAAAATAACTGTAAATGTTTAAAAGTCTTTGAAATAGTCTTCTTCTCAGAACTCCATGATTTTTACATTGTTTTGTTCAAGTGTATAATGCTAATTGTTATAACCTGATGATAGATCCACAACAAAGTTTTGATCAATGATTTGTTCTAGTTCTTCTACACGCAGCAAGAAGAGAGATAAGCCAAGAATTATCCCCCTTTAAAACAGACGCCCACCCCATCAGCTCCCGTCACTCGTACATGCACCAAGCACACGCAAGCTGTGTGATCTCAAGTGCAGTGGCCCAGTCAATCTTCTAGGGGGTGTTACCTACAAACCAATGTTAGTCTTCACAAGGGGGGAGCCCATCGGGGTTGAGGTATTGGCAGATTTGAGACTCACTCTGAACAAAGATCACCTTGCTGGCTGTTATTTCATTGAGCCTGGATGATGACAAGAAATGGAGAGAACATTAAGCCTGATAAAAATAAACTTTTCTCATGCCCCTAGCTAACCTGACAAAGGAAGTTACACATCAGGGTATGGTAAGTCTAAAGATGACACAGGACAAAGTTACACATCAGGGTATGGTAAGTCTAAATATGACACAGGACAAAGTTACACAACAGGGTATGGTAAGTCTTATGATTACACAGGACAAAGTTACACATCAGGGAATGGTAAGTCTAAATATGACACAGGACAAAGTTACACATCAGGG
>MUZC01000037.1:0-10174 GCA_002072015.1 Radix auricularia | reverse complement strand
GACAAAGTTACACATCAGGGTATGGTAAGTCTAAAGATGACACAGGACAAAATTACACAACAGGGTATGGTAAGTCTAAAGATGACACAAGACAAAGTTACACATCAGGGTATGGTAAGTCTAAAGATGACACAGGACAAAGTTACACATCAGGGTATGGTAAGTCTAAAGATGACACAAGACAAAGTTACACATCAGGGTATGGTAAGTCTAAATATGACACAAGACAAAGTTACACATCAGGGTATGGTAAGTCTAAAGATGACACAAGACAAAGTTACACATCAGGGTATGGTAAGTCTGAAAATCAAAATAAATATTGTGCTTAGTCTTGTCAGCTCTAATCGATTTGTAAGTGACATTGTAACTATAATAATGTTAAAATAGTTAAATTGATTTGTAAGTGACATTGTAACTATAATAATGTTAAAATAGTTAAATTGATTTCATTAGTTCTAGCCCCAATAATAACTACATTACACAGTTAATTATAATGTTGATATATTTACGCGTGTTATAGTATGTATATACGACTTTTAATTGGTATCTTACTGATAATTACTTCATTTTAGATTTTTAGAAAAAAAATATATTAATCTGAACACCAGTCAGCCAGTTGTAACTTGAATAAATTTTGAACCTCGCTGCCTATTATCCTATTACTATTAGTATTCCTAAATTATCAACTGTGTGGAGTATGTTCGACTGGTTGACAATAATTTTCTACTTGGTACTTGTTTTTTATCCAACCACCAAAAAAAAACACGGTGGCGGAGTGGTAGCACGCTCGACTTGCGTACCGATGGTCACGAGTTCGAATCCACGCGAAGGCGAGGATTTGTTCCCAGGGACTAAGGAGTTCCCGAGTCACCCAGCTCTGAATGGGTACCTAACTAGACAATAGTTAGGCGCTAGGTAATGCGTGGAACCCTTATAGCCGTGGCCTGTGATCGCTACATCACTTGCCAACAGATCATCTGTCATGGTCTGTGGACGCAATTATCTTCTGCATAGATGGAGTGTCTGTATATCTAAGATAAGATTTTAAAAAAAAGAATTATTTTTTTTTAAAAATAACTTTTGTTATAACTGTGGGCAACCCCTACTAGATGTAAATGGCTATGGATCATGGAAGCATGCTCACTGGCACTGACAACGATGAAGATTGAATAAATTAATATTAAAATTATTAATCTAGTTTCATTAATGTTAGTGTTGTGTAATGCTTATAAATAGTATCATTTTTTTTAAAAACAAGAATAATTATTTTTAAATTAATTTAATCAATCTTCATCATCACAATCACAAGTGGGGAAAGTAAAAGTTTGTAGTACTAGTATTAGTATTAGTAGTAGCCTAGGTTTAAGCCAACTTAGTCTAAGCTTAAGCATCATGGGGTTTATACCTCTAACAGTTCATAACAAAAACTATTTTAGCATATTACAAATACTAAACCCGACCTCGTAATTACAAATTAAAGATCACTGAAAGTAATTGAAAAAGAAATTCAAAAGTTATTCAAAAAATAAATGTCGTTATCGAAACGCGAACCACAGACCACTGTTCAAAATGAAACGCTCTAACCATTAGACCACAGAAGCTCATGTCAATATTGATTATTTAAGAATCTTATATCTAACTGGCAAGAAGTGACGTCACAACAGAAAAAAAATTTGTGTTTAACGCTATGAATCATGGTAAAAATCTCCGTATAACGCCCAGCATTATTGGGAGAAATCTCAGAATAATCACTCCGATGTTGAATATTCTCCAGTCATGATTCTTGCAATTCTTCTATTTGTTCTAGCTTATCTAATGAAATCACATACCCACTCCCCCAAAATCTCCTGGAACATTGAAAAATTAGTTTTTTCCCTCATTCAATATTTGAATATTTGTTCAGATTAAGGTTGTTAACAAAGAAACTATTGATAAAGTGATTCCTTCCATAAACATTTAGCGTTTAATGCCCCAAAGCGTGGCAAAGCGCGCCTCATTTGTAATGCCAAAGCGCGGTAATGTGCACCTTGATAAAACTCTCTTTCGAAATTACAGAAAGTAAATACTCTTCAGTGGCAATGCGACTGTTTCCCTCGCTAGTGTTATCGTTTTTTTGTAGTTTTCACTGGTGTTTTTTTTTGAAGATGTGATGTTGCTATATTTTATTATTAAAATAATAGTTCTAAACTACAGGTAAAAATAGTTTTAAACTCAAGACGGTCTTTTGGTTATGTAAAATAATCATTGTTATTTTAAAAAGTGAAGTCAGTATGACAATAATAATATAAATACATTTTACGCAATTTTTTAAATTTCATAACTAGTTGAATGCAATATGGGAAATCCTTACAGGATTGAGGCGGAAGTTTGGCAAAAACCTTCTGGGGCATTAGACGTTAACAGAAATGTACATTATTGTACATGTACAAACTATTGATATAGTGATCCCTACCATGGTCAAATAACAGAAATGTACATCTACAAGCAAAATATAGTTAAAGAGATCCCTACCATGGTCGTATAACAGAAGTGTACAAACAAAATATAGTTAAAGAGATCCCTACCATGGTCGTGTAACAGAAATTTACAAACAAACTATTGATAAAGTGATCCCTACCATATTCGTATAACAGAAATGTACAAACAAACTATAGATAAAGTGATCCCTACCATGGTCGTATAACAGAAATGTACGAACTATAGATAAAGAGATCCCTACCATGGTCGTATAACAGAAGTGTACAAACAAAATATAGTTAAAGAGATCCCTACCATGGTCGTATAACAGAAATATACAAACAAACTATAGATAAAGTGATCCCTACCATGGTCGTATAACAGCCCAGCAGCCTTGAAACATGACGGGAGCATTGTATACAATGCACACCCCCAGCCTCTCGGGGTAGTACTTGCCTAGCAGCCATATTAACTTCTTCACAAACTGGTAATCCATGTTTGCCATAGAGAATCTTTTCATGTCAAAAACTAAACAAATATTGTCTATGATCTGCTCATCCAATCTTTGGAAAGTCAGCTCCTGAAACACAGATAATAACAGTTCACAAGTTTTAGTGGGGTTTTATTTTTTACTCAAACTGCTTTAACTAATGGTCATGGACTTCCTATTCCTTAAAATTAGTTAAACAACTTATTCTTTTGTTGAATTGATAACTTAAGAATTTAGAAAATGAACTAAAAATTTTATTGTTTTTTATTTTAAAAAAAAGCTTTTATAAAAACGCATTAATTTTTTTTTACAATAAATGCATTAAAAATTATACAGTTGCCCTAAAAAATATACAAATAATTTTTCAAAAATTACTTTAAAAAAACTTTCAATGGAAATTTTCAGCTGATACACTTATGTCACTTGAAAGAAAAAAAATATAAAAAAAAGAAAGAAAAAACAACTAAATTTTAGAGTTGTTACAGTCTTGTGTAATGGTGACATCAAAGTCAATGTTTTCAGCTAATTCTATCCTGATGCCATTCAATGAGAGTATACAACAGTGCTGCAGGTTGTGAGAACTTTTAGGCTACCATATCGGCATCCTTCCGTCTCGCGAGACGATGGTGCATCACCGTTGGGTTGGGTTGCATTTTCTCGAGTGGCTGTGCAGTCCTATCCTTGAGTGACAGTCTTTACCACAGTTTTTACACACGAGTTCTGTGCTTCCAAATGTTTTGGCCTTTCTCCTAGCTCTTCTGTCTGCAGCCTCCTCCATTCTTTGCTCCTCGGCTACTATGACACCCTCTTTGACAACTGTGCGCCACGTAGATCGGTCTTCTGCCTTACACTCCCAGTCACTTGTATGTATTTTGGCTGCTTTCATGTCCCTTTGATAGACATCTTTAAATCGCAAGCGTGGGCGACCTGTTTTCCTCTTTCCTGAAACAAGTTCACCATATAGGAGGTCCTTCGGGATGCGGCCGGGGCTCATTCTTTTGACATGTCCTAGCCACCTCAGGCGTCTTTCACTAAGAATTGAGAACATGCATTGGGTATTGGCACGCGTTAGGACCTCACTATTAGGCACTTTGTCTTACCATTTAATACCAAGGATGCGACGCAGGCATCTCAAATGGAAGCTGTTAAGCTTGCGCTCTTGTGATGTATAAGTGGTCCATGTCTCGCTCCCATATAGTAGTGTACTGATGACACAGGCTCGATAGACGCACAGTTTGGTTTTCTCCGTTATCTTGGTGTTTTGCCAGACCCGCTTATTTAGTTTAGCCATAGTTGCAGCTGCCTTGCCAATTCTGCTGTTTATTTCTTCTTCCATGGGCAGTGTATTGGAGACCTTGGGTCCCAAGTAGGTGAAGCTGTCCACTACCTCCAAGTTTTCATTATCGATATTTATGGTAGGAGGAGGTCGAGTGACTTGGGCCATGATGTTTGTCTTTTTCAAGCTGATTTGCAGACCAAATTATTTGCAGGCATTGGAGAAGCTTGACACAAGTTGTTGCAAACCAGATTCTGTATGTGCTGTTAGTGCCACATCATCCGCAACCATTTAGGCTACCATTTATTTTTAAAAACATTGGGTAAGTGTAACACAACCCAAACACAAATCAAAATTATACAAGCGTTGATCATCATATGTGTCAAGTAGGATGACACTATTGCATTATTTTGGTGCGTATGCTTTGTTGTTGTTTTTTTTTAACTATCACAATTCAAAATTGTGGTGATGAATTTCTATTGTGTTATAAATGTAACGACATGAAATTTAAAGAGGATAATCTATTATTTTAAAAACAATGTTGGTGTATTTTTTCTAAACATTTTTTATCAAAGTGCATTTTTCTTTTCTTCTTTTGTTTATTTGTTTGTTTATTATGTTCTTTCTAATCTTTGAAGATGCATCAGAAAGACAGGAAGTGGTTTGACTAGTGTATGAAATAAAGATATCTTAAAAGTCATGTTGACTAAGTCTGATATATGATTTCTTTGTTAACACTGAATGAACATAGAGCAAATCAAATGTCAAAATCCAAATTTGTATTTCCTTGTATAAAACTCAGATGGTCAGTGAGATAATGAAAGGTTTGTTTACAGCTGAGTTTGATTTAAGTAGAAATTAAGATAAATATAGAAGGTCAGATTTGGTTCATGTCAGGTCACTGATCACGTGACAGTTGTCATTGTCAATTAGTGGGAACGAATAAAATTGAGGGGGAGGGGAAATTTAAACTCACCAGCAAATATACCGTGAACTTGGTCAACTTGTCTAAGTCTCTGTCTGCTGCTATATGCCTCCTGGCAATTATGTACAAAACGGGTCTGAAACAAAGTGCATTGTGAGGGTGACGGCAGGAAATAATGAGGAGCTAACTTTGTTTTCTCCTATGATTTAATTCTTATTGACTTAATAACACAGTGATGAAACAAGACTGGGTCATCTAGTTTGCTTACCTAGCTGGAATGTGATCACCATGTCTTGTAAGAGTTATTTCCCTTAATTTTATAATTGCAGTACACCCTGCAGTACGTTTGCACAGTTTGCACCCGTTGTCTTGGTGACACCAGCCCACCTCGTAGGTTTAGCTCTTATTTGCACCACTTATTTCACTGGCCATGGTCATGTTGGCCTTCCATCGTTAGGTCTCATGCATTGGTCATTCAATCAAGTCATAAGATATTAGACTCAAAAATTCATCTCTTCTATCCATGTAAGAAATTGCTTGGCCCCAATCTATGATTTTGATTTCCATTAAACAATTGAAACTTGGTTATTTCCTCCATGATGAAATCATATTTGACTATTTTTAAACAACACTGATGAGTGATAACATGTTCAGCTGCAGGTGGATTGAATCTATGATTAAAACTAAAAGACAAGAGTAGGTGATCATTCACAGGTAAGTTGTCCTCCAAAGTAGGTTTCTCTGTGTGACTTCTCACAAATGGGGTCAAAACCAAAGGCATGAGTGCTAGACTTAAAATCAGTTATCATTTTAAAAGGCTTATTAAGAAAGACCCAGATAAACTTAAAATAAATGACAAACAATCCATCTCATAAACAAGAATTAAATGATTTCACCATGCTAGAAGAATGATATATCACACCACTTTCAGAACATTGCCAATGCCTGCCCAAGACCAATGTGGTCACCATTGACCAAGTGTCAACTGAGAACTCACCTGAACTCCCAAGATATCACTGTTAACCCACCATCACATGTTACCATGTGAACTTTGGGCTGCTGGTGTGCCGACCAGCGAGAGCAAGTATCAGAGTCAGTCGGGTAGAGAGTCGCTAGTTTTTGAATGGTGGGACAGGAATTACAATACATTCTTCCATTCGTAAGGCATGCTACAGTGCTATATGTCAGGAGAATTAGCAGATAGACTTTTCAGACAACGATCTCTACTTGTATTTGCTTCACCCTATTTTTGTATTATGCAATCATTGTATGAGATTGGATTGGCTATTTATTATATGGTCCTACCTGTTTTTAACATCTCTTGTCCTTAGTAAATGGGCTGTACCTTTAGCCATTTCACTGATGATGTCAGGATCATTGGCTGAGAAATTGTCTACTCCATACTCTTTCCTCCATTTGTTGTACTTGGAGATGCCAACTAGAGCTGCGTCAACAGTTCCATAACCACGAAGAAATCGTTGCATTGATGCATCTGTGTGTGCCTGTGATAAGTGTTGAATAGCTAGCAAAATCTAGGGGCTAACAAACTTTGGTAATTGGCATAGCGGCATTACGCAAACAATAAAAAAACAACACAAATGAGTCTAAGTTAATAAACTTAGTACCAATTCAAACATGGGATAAATGCCTCATCAGAGCTGCCCAAAACATGCATAATTTGTATCTGAAATTTAAAGAATTCTTTGAGTGCTTTTATTTAAAGTAAGTGATTGTGTAATTTTGACTCAAGAAATTTTGAGTCTTATAATAAAATTGTTTGCAAAAGACCAGTTGTAGCTTTTCAGTATTTATCTCTTGTATAAACCAATCAGTCAAATCAAACATGTAAATCTTGGATGAAGACCTTAAGAAAATGTTTACTGACCTCACTTGGGTTTCCTTCAAAAAGCAACTGTGGATTTAAAAAATAAGGTTAAAACTGGTTGATGCTAAGAAAATTTAATTATACTAAGTCATGTAACTGTCCACAACCACAGATTAACATTTATTTTATATGAACAGGAACAATGACAAACTCAAAACATCCTTCTCCATGTAAGCAACAGTGAATAAATACTGAATACTCAGCACTAATAAATGACACTATAATGATTACCTGACATTTTTGCTTTAATTCAGCAAAGTTTGCTTCAAATTCTGCTGCCTTCTGATCTGCAGTCTTAACATTCCCTGTCAGTCTGCCAAGCATGGAGTTAAACACTGGAGAAAATAAAATGTCATAAAGGCAGTTTAAACAGGGGAATAATTTTGTTTTTTCATGTATGGGTTACAACTGTAACAGTATTATCTTTCTTCAAATTAAAATCAAATTTGTATTTACTTGTAATCCTTTAACAACTTATTAAATATACTCCCTTATAAGGTTCTCAGCAAGCGATACAAAAATTTTCAATGCTGCCTACACTATGCCTCAAAAGCGCTATCTTTAGTAATAAAATCATAGAAAGTAGAAACTCTTCATTTAGTGAAAGAAGCTTTAGTTGACTTCCGGAAATATCGGATGTTGGTTTCTCTAGTGTTTTTGCCTGGTTTGTGTGAAGTTTTGTGGTAGTTTTTCCTTTTTTTTTTTTTTGAAGATGTTATTTTGCTATACGCACTTTTTGTAAAATAATAGTATTAAACTACAGGTAAAAATACTATTAAACTAAGACGGTCTTATGGATATGTAAAATAACCATTCTTATCCTAAAAGATGAAGTCAGTATAACAATAATAATATAAATACATTTTCAGCAATTTTTTAAATTTCATAACCAGTTGATCACAATAAATCTTTATGGGACTGGGGCGGAAGTTTACCAAAAACCTTCTGGGGCTTTAAACATTAAGATAAAAATGCTTTGTTTCTTTTCATTCCTTTTTTAAAAACTAAGTTCATGAGCAATCCAAAACAATCAAAATCCAGGTGAGTAGTCAATTTCAATTTCCAACTGCAGGTGAGGCTAGTTTAAAATAAATTCAGGCAAAATACATATTTAATTTATTTGTAATTATGGATTATAGTCTAAAGCGAGTCTATAAATATATTAAGTGTCATATTAATATTTTATTGTAAGAGTAAAAAAGGTAATATTAATATTCAATCTAATCAGTCACCGAAAATTAAAGTTTAAGTAACTGTTGGACTTTATTGTATATTGGTGTGTGTATGCTGTACTGATCTGAATTAATGTAGGCCTCATCAGTTGTGTATCTAGAACTTTAGCCGACCAGGCGGTCTGCTATTTACCGCCATTTTTAGTGGCCATCCATAAATGACATCACGCACCTGGGGAGAGGGGAGCCACACATTTGTGACGATGTGTAACGAGGGGGGGAGGGGGTCTTGATGTTTTAAACAACTGACGTCACATCAAAGCTGGCAACTTTAAATGAAAGTTCAACTTAAATCTTTGATTGCTTCCAATTTATTCAATGACATTTTATATGGTTTCATGTGTGTTACGATATAACTTACACTATATAAGAAAAAGGGCGGTTGTCATTAAAGGTTGTACTTTTTAAAAGCTCACAAGAGCCGCCTTTAAAGTGTGCTGACCGGTGCGGACCACCCCCCCCCCACCAACGCCACTGGGCCTAATTTTATTCATAGACAATGACATAGTAGTATTAGTGTTAGTTAACTTAGTAAAGCACACTCACACTAGGCACTTTGGTAAAAAAAAAAACTTTAAAAATATACATAACTAATGTCATAGTTCAATGGAGTTGATTTTTAAATAAATTTATAACACCAAAATTATAATTTTATGATTTATGATTTGAAAGTTATGAATTTCTAAAGTGTGGTTCAATTTGTCCCAATCCCCAATGCATTTTACCCCCACATTTTGTGACCTCAATTCCAGTGTTCGTGTCACGCTCTTTATCTCTCGCTTTAATAATGATTTTATTTTCAGGATCAATGCTATACAAAAAATTATTATTTCTTTATTTTGTTTTAATATTTTTTATTAATAAATAATTCTTCTTTGTGTGAAAGTAAAATTTATCTTTAACTTAAAAGAAGTATCTGTTGTGTTCACAGGTCACAAGTTTGAGTTCACACAACATGACGTACATATGTCAAAGTGAACTGTCCTCTTTAAAATTTACAAATAATATTGGGAACTCCTTTTGAACCTTCAACTTTGGCTTATTACTAATTAATTTATCCCTGACCAATGGTTAAAAGGATTTTGCACACGACCTCAACTAATGTCAACTAATGAAACTATTGAAGACATAGTAGTAGCAAGTATGAGTCACAATGAGGTTGAATTAATAGTAATGGTTGCCAGGGACAACTAGTCTGCACACGGTACATTATGGTATTTTATAATATCAACTCTGCATTGTTTAGCTGTCTAAATTAAGTAAATTATTGAATTAATTCCATATCAGATCATCTTAAAATTCAATTATCATATATTTTAATGTTGAAAGGCAAAATAATTGAATATTTTATAAGCATCTGGGACTTCTGCCATTAAAAAGGCTTAAAGGGGGCGTGTCACTTTATAGTTTATAGTCTTAAATGGTCAGTGCTTGAAAAATTATTTTAATAATGGCCAACATGTCCTAGCTTGATGAAAATTGGTATAAATGTAAATCGATTGATAAAGTTCGACAAGAAATAATATGAAAGACATAGAATTTGAAGGTCTGCCTAAGCTTTTAAGGTGAAGCTGGCTTATATTAGCCTTGATAGTCCTAATTACCCATCAATTGAAAATTCGATAGAGAACTATTAAAATGTAGGCCAAGATGTCGTCCAGAGCTGTGGACCTAAAAAGAACTGATATATTAGTGTGAAAAGTACCTAGGCCTATATATTAATAGTTTAACACCCTCCTTGGAAAAATTAAAAACTTGGATCTTCAACGCCAAATTATTTTTCCGATACAACAAGCGCAGTAGTCTCCCTTGGCATACTGAAGTACCTACTTACTCACTTACACTCTACACAAAACTAAAACTAAAAGATTTCCTATTGGGCAGGGAGCAAACTGTAATAATTAATGGA
>MUZC01000099.1:371668-405230 GCA_002072015.1 Radix auricularia | reverse complement strand
TTTATTTTGTTTAAGTTGATTTTTTTTACCAAAGTGCCTACCAACTTACTAAGTCTAAGTCATGGACAAGAAGGCTCAACAACAACATTAATCATTAATGTAAATAAAATAAGTACTAGCTTAATTTATAAAGCATTTTTAGTGTCATTTAATAACATTAGTCATTAGTCGCAAATCAATTCTCATTTGTGGCGTGGCATAGGGGGGACCCCGCACAAGAATCTTCCTATACTATAACTATAAAATAATACTATCACTATACTGTATACTATATTTATTTTATATTTTTATATTACTATTACTATTTAATATTATTATTTTATTACATTTAGGCTTAGGGCCACCAAATTCACTTCACCTAGGACCTCCAATAATTCACTTAGATTGAGATGAGGATGAAATTTAATTATTAATATTAATACTAATACTATATTACTATATTAATAGTAATATTACTTTTACTAATATCCGATCGCTCATTACGTTAGAAGTTTACAAATATATGATTTTATTTAAAATAAATATAATAAACATTTGTAATTAACATTTTAGTTTTATTATTTCTTATGTTTACTTACATTCCTCGACCAAGTTTGAACTTTCTGTGACAGACAAGCGTTTGGTTTATGTAATTAACTTTTTACTCCGATCTGGCGCCAAACTATGGTTTCATAACAGCTGATTCCCTAGAGCTCCCAGATCTTGGGAAATTTCCCCAGTTTTTTAGATACAATGTTTTGACGACTCGTTAGGGGGGAAAAAATTCAACCGATAGCCACAAAAATTAAAATAAAACATTCATGTTAGTATTGTTAAATAAAATAATAAAAAATAATATTAAAAAATGAAATTTATATGAACTTTTTTAGGGGGGAGTTAGTTGTTGTTTTTTTACAGGCTGCGCATACACTATTTGTAATAGTACATTGTAATACAATTATTTACAACAGTGACTCTAATATCTTAACTAATATCTTAGATATACAGACGCTCCTTCTATGCAGAAGATAATTGCGTCCACAGACCATGAGAGATGATCTGTTGGCAAGTGATGCAGCGGTCACAGCAGTGGCGTCGTGAGGGGGGCGGGCCGCCCCGGGTGACACCATCAGGGGGGTGACACCAAAGCCAAAAATTTTACTGTTCGATTTTATGTCAGAAAAACAAAGAATAAACATTTCTTTCAACTAGAAAGAAAGTAAGAAATACGATGATATACATTAAACACAAAGATTTTAATTTTTTTCAATCAGTTAACCAGCAATAATAAAAAAAATTCCAGCACACATACAACATTAAAAACAAATAAGAAAAAAAAACAGTCGCAGCAGAGAGATCTTTAAAAAGTTTGGACATAAAGTCATTAAGGTTTTGACACACTAGCAGCATGAATGAATCCCACCTCACTATATCCTCCGACTTAATGGGGTTGAAAGGGGGGGGGTACAATTTTTTTCAAGTTTTCTTTGTTGTTTTTTAAAAAGAGAATTTTGAATTCAATGTCTTTGAGTCAATATTTTGTTATATTTATTAAAGACGTGCAAGCATGGATATGCGTGTTTGTATATAAATTGTCCTCCGGTTACGACGGTCCCATCCCAACTTACGCTGTTTCGTGGTTACAAACGAGCCCATATAAAGAATAATATAACACGTTATTCTGTATTTTTTAAGTTTTTTTTTTTTTTCAACGTTTGTTTTTCATGGGGTAACGAATTGTTTTCTCTATTTGAAATCAAAAAGTTATAAAATATATATATATTATTATTTCAACCTACAACTTAAGTTTGCGATTTTTTTCGTGGCGAAGTTTTCAATCAAGTCAGTCAAGCTAAATAAGCTTACAAGTTCCTTTTCAAGAGTCATTAGAGAGAACATGTTCAGTCTTGGTTGTCCAATACGAACTCTAAATAATTTTTGTATTCTTTTCAACTTTGCAAAGATCGCTCTCTGCTGCAGTTTGAAGTCATCATTGAGAGATAGATGCGAATTTCGATGCTACATTTGTAAATAACTGAAATTTAGCTCATTCAAAAGCAGCAAAATTTATTTTTTAGCTCTGTGCACTTGTTTTGAGTTTCGCATTGTGCTACTTCCTTTTCCCTACCCTAAGCCTGGGGCTGGACAATAAGTTTTTTAAGAGTTCTGAAAATTGGACTACTTGTGAAGGTAAGCAGTCTTCGAAATTACTTTAATATTCTTCATTAACTTGGCTGCTGCCCATTGAATGGCGTCATTTCTGAGCTCAGAATGGATGTCTTTATATTCGCTTGTTGTGGGGCTTCAAAAAATTTGTCAATGATTACCATAAATACCATTTTGGTAATATCAAACTGACACTTTCTCTTCTTTAATAGTATTCTAGATTATTTATAGTCTTTCTTTTAACAAACTCATTGAGAGACTTCAAATACTTTGCTGAAATCAAAGATATTCTCGGCTCTTGAAGGGATAATTTTGTTTTCTGAAATCTCTCTAAAATTGTTTTCCCCAAAATTCAAGTAACATAGCGACTTTAATTTGTTTAAGTTCCTTCCGAAATCTTTCTGCTTCAAGTCAACGGACACGGGGCTGATTTTCGTTGTTATTAATTCTTTCAGTGCTGCAATATTTGTGAGAGTCATGTTGTGTTGTTGTATTGACATAGTATGAGCATGCGAGTTGACTGAGTATGAAACACGTGGTTTGTGCTGTGAACGGAAAATATTGTGTGGTCGGGAAGGGAGAGGATGCATGGCTATTAATTTAAGGTTCGCTACGTAACAGAGGTTGATTCAGGATTAATTAAAAAATACTTGCTACCCAGACTTGAAAGTTCTTTTTAAGCCACAAATTCACTTCGATTAGGGCCTCTAATTCCCTTAGGCCGGCCCTGCTTACAGCATTATGTCGGGCTGACCATCTTGTGTCAAACAAGGCTTTATTAACTTGTATCACTTTTATGTGTTTTGGAAGTATCTGTCGACGATGAGTAGATGCAACAAGCCAGGTATAAAGATTTTGCAGAAGACAACTGCTGCACGTTTTCCAACCAAGTGAAGGGAATGAGCTGTACAGGGCTCAAAATGAGCAGCACTGCACTGCACTTATTACAAAGATTAGACCAGACTCTGTTATACTTCCTACAGCATTGACTTATGACTAAGGCATTTTCAGGGATTCATACAACATTTGCTCATCTTTATTATACATTATGATAACATTTCAATTATTGGGGGCCACTGTCTTCAGCCCTCCTCCATTTAATGTGACGTCACATAAAAAAACGCAACTTTAAATAAAAGTCCTCTTAGATATTTATTGACGTTTTCAATGGCTCCTCTCAATTTTTATTGAGAAAATTATGGCTTTGTGACGTTGGGGTTTACGTTTTTGAGACAAAGTATGATGCGGGTGAAAGGGGGGGGGATGAAAATTGATAACCTCACGTGACGTCATTTATGGACGTCCCCCTTAAATTATGAAGGGGTGACACCAACCCTACCGCCCCTGGGTCACAGGCCACGGCTATAGGGGTTCCGCGCATTACCCCGGCCGCCTAACTATTGTCTAGTTAGGTACCCATTCGGAGCTGGGTGACTCGGGGACTTGAACTCTTGACCATCGGTACGACAGTCGAGCGCGCTACCTCTCGACCACCGCGTCCCACAGTGACATTCTGAAAACACATCCCACAATCACATCTTAATCTTATTCTTATACATTACAGATATTAAAGACGCTCCTCTTGGAACATACGAATACTGCGGCTTGCGCCTAAACGTGGTCATAATTTATCATAGTTTAGGTCTAGCTTTGCATTTTTATTAGGGCTGTTTTCGATTAATTTAAAATCAATCGTTAACTTTTGAAAAATTACCGAATAATTATTAATCGATAATTTTTATTAATTCTAAAAATAAAGTCTATGACGTCATTAAACTGAAAAATTTCAAAGGAAGTAACAAAAACATGCATTTCACATTTTTTTATTTAGATATAAGTAGTTCGATATAATGTCAATGTCAATGAATTTAAATTTTGTTATTGTTAATTAAGTAAAAACAATGTTAAACTGTTGATATCATTTTACATATAAAACAGATTGTACGTAAAAGTAAGTATTATTAATAATAGATAATTTATTGATAAATCGATAATAGCATTGGAAAAATGTTCCATAATTTTAATCGATAAAAATTGTTACCGATTAATTTTATAATCGATAATTTCCGCTGCCCTAATTTTTATTTTAGAGTTTTGAAAGTTGATAGTGTGTAGGCCGGTAGGTTTTCCTGGTTTGATTAATTAAAGTAATTAGGATATAAAATAAGATAAATTATAAATTATGTGTAACTTTTATTAGATCATTTAATAAACATTTAATTTAAAATTTATTTTTAAATGTATTGAGTCCAAAGTTGTTGTTTTTTTTTAAATGTATCCATTAGAAGTTTATGAAAATTGGGAAGGGACCGTCCATAAAGTAGACCTACGTCACGCTATTTTTTTACAACTTGTAACTCCCCACTACCCCCCCTGGGGTCACAATTCTCGCCCCCCCCCCTTTTTTCACATACACTTTCGTACAAAATATAAATATTTTATTAAGAAAATATTTAGAATTTAACATAAAACACCGTGATGTCACACATGGCCGGACACCCCCTGTCACATTTTCTTACACCCCCTCCCCCCTCTGGAGCATGACATACTATATGGACGGCCCCGAAAAGCAAACTAATGTAGACTTAATTTTTGCTTTTTTTATGCTCTACACCACTTAAGATTTTCTATTCTTTGCTTTCTCATAATCATAAGTACTGCGCAAGTTATAAGTGATTACTCAGTCAGTTATATGCATATATTTTCTAGTACACTGGGAAGAGTGATTTTCTTTTATTGGTCTTTCTCAACTTAGAATGATAATGATACTTTACAGTGCTTAAAGATATCTGTTTATAAAATGGAAATAAAAATTGTTATCATTTTTAAATTCCTTAGTTTTGTACGGGGTGCTAAAAATTGCTGGAGAATGGGCCATTGTCATGAAATTGTTATTCAAATTTGGGATATCCTGATTTTATGATATCACTAGTATGAGATGGATGTCCAGAATTTTATTGTGATTGTATAGTAGACTTAATGACTTAATGCTGAAAAAACATATCTTTTTTTTTGTGTGTGTGTATTTTTTTCAAACTTACTTATAGTAATTAATACCTTGTTCAGATTTAAAAGCTTTACCCAAAACTTAATAATTTGCAATATTCTCATTTTCAGATGTAGTTATCACACTGCCATAATTAATAAATCTCTTAACTAGACGCAGCTTAATTTGTAATATTTAATATAGTTGGTCACTAACGGTAAATTTAATCTGAACTTTTCAAAGACTGCTTATAAAAAAAAAAGTATCTATAAAAAAAACCAAAATGTCTGTTATTGGCTCCATATCCTAGTCAGCATTGTTTAACTGGTTCATTTTGATGAGCAGTTAAGTTGGTTTATCGATATCAACTATGCAATCAACAGCTCACATAAAACAACACTTGTGTAATTTTACCATTAGTTTATGGCATAAGGTGAAATGACACCTCTCACAGACTTGTTGAGCACGTTATGAAAATCCCACTTCACTTTTAAAAAAACAAAAATGAAAAACAAAAACAAAAAAAAGAAAAAAAGGAAAAGAAAGGAAAACCCCACAGTTTTCTATGCTTTCAGACAAATGTATGCTAGGACCAGATGACAGTTAGCGACTAATACAAGGATTCTCAAAGCTATTTTGATAAAAGAAATTCTGAGTTTGTGTATATATAAAACAGCTTTTCATTCTTTCATGAGAAAACATCAGGTGCTGCTATAGTTTGTCACTAGGTGCAGTCACTTATACAAAGCACAGAATTGTATTATAAACTACACATATAAACAGTTCAACTTTGTACAACACATTAACTTTTAATGACAATATGTCAACTGATGACACTCATTCACTTTTACAGTTATGTTTATTTTTAGAAACTATACATTTCTACATAGTTCATTAAGTACTTTCTGCATTCATAGCAACATTATAAGTTTAAAAATAAAACATGACACATTTCAGACATTTTAATTTCATTTGATTGATGTGAGTACTATAGACATAAAGTCTACTGCCTGATCAGTGCTTCTCTTACTTTTTAGTATGGCAGACTGGAAGGATTTTTTTTTCAATTTCTATTGCACCAGGGACTGGTGCACTGTTTTCACTGGACTGACATGGTTGTGAAATTTTTTTCTTTTCATTTTATGTGCTTATTAAAGAAATATTGACTACATAGGTTTAGTATTAATCCTTGAAAAAAGGGATTATTATTATATTTTTATGTCCGTTCTTCATAACTAATTCAGACCTGAAGTAGGTGGCCCTGAGACCACCACCGGTCTACAACCAACACATTAAGAAGCACTGTTTTAGACAAATCAATAAAAATCCCTATGTTGTAAGTTTCTAGATATAAACATGTCTATTTACATTTACGTTTGGGAATAAGATTTTCTTTTACCAGGCTCCTAATAAGAATCAATACATTTGGAATAAAATCCACTAAATTTGAAATAACTGAAACTGAAGTTGATACCAAAATCGGAATACATTTCTATCCGCTATAAAGAATTTTAATATCTTAATCCAAAAAACTTCAGTTCATGAAATGCATATTAAAGAATTATTCAAGTGACAATGATACACATGTATAATGAATGAACTTCTTTTTCCATCTGCAAATTTCAACATGAATTAAAAGAGATTGACAGTAATGCATGGAATGGTAATTTTATGAATAGGTAAAATATTACCTATAAAAAATCTGGCATGTTTAAAGTATTGAGAATCAAAATATGTTTTAAACACAGCACCAACATGAACTCATAAAATAACATGTGCATTATACATTTTTCTCATGCTCCTTTCAACCAGGTGCCACTGCGATAAAAGTTTTTTTTTTAAAAAATGTCATTGATGGACGGAAATAACTGAATTTTTTCAAACATTTTGTATAAACAGTACAAGCAGAAGGTGATTCTTGTATATGTATACATTACTAATTTTGGAGATGGTGATGATGGTGTTATCAGAATTTCTTAATTCCTAAAACATTTTCACAACAAGTTTTCATTATTAAAAGAAAAAAACCCACTGGCTTAAAAGCTATTAGAAAATACAAACAGTTGCTGGCAAAGTAAATTACATGGTAGCCAGTCTAATGGTAATTTTTAACAGCAGTAGATAATTTGGAGGGGAAAAAGTAATAAATTTCACAGTTTAAAAGCCGACAAAGAACTAAGGGTTTGTCTCCAATTCACTTTAGTTAAAACCAAGCAATTCAGACTTTATTAATTACCAAAGCAGAAATAACTTTTAGCAAAATTAAAAAAACAGCAGATGTGAACAGTTCTAACAAGAAATATAAAAACCAATCATGTACAGAGAAGAAATTTATTTTAATCAACTAGTAAACTAGCCATATTATAAAATTACAATTGGACTGGCTACTTGAAGTTGAACTTGACCTTTACCAAGTACTTCATCCTTATCTGTCTTGTGTCATACACGATAAACTCATTGTAGTTCAAAGTGTAGGCAGTGGCACTGCCTACGTCAATACCTTTCCCCACAGGAACAGTTAGGCCATCAGGACTGTTGATAGGAACATGTGTGATATTAATCACTTGTGAGCTTTATGAAACCTTTGGCCTAATGTTAAAATTTTTATTAAACATTTAAAATGGAATCTAGAAATGTAATTGTAATATTCTAAGGACATTTATCACCATTGGCTTGGCATGAAAGTGATTTTTGTAAAAATATTTCACTTACAGTTTTACAAAAGTTTTGGGGTCAGGGGCTACTCTCCCCACGCCTTTCACGCTGTGTTTGCCTTTTGGTAATTTGGCCGCAGTATAGTCAGCTGCCTGTTTGTCATTTGTTGTTCCAAGTGAAACCTGATTTATTTATTTTTTTAAAGAGGACAAAATAATTTATAAATCTCAAGGATATTTTTTCTTTAATTTTTTTTAAAGACTTAAGTGCAAAGAGGAGCACTTAAATTTGTATTAAAGAATTAATTTGAGATGGCAGATTTAATTAATTAAAATTATTTTTGTGTTCTTTAGCAACAAGATGGCTGACACACCAATTTCAGTGTTGACTAACTTGGAAAAACAAATTAAAGTAGTTTGAATTCTATCAAAATAAATCCTAAAAAATTGACAGAAGCTTGGATAAGAGCAAACACCACTTCCTTAGCTCAGAAATGTATTTTTAAATATAAATTTTGTGTGTGTTTTATGCATTATGATTTCTAAGTGCAGATACCAATGTCACAATACTATTATTATTTTCATATCAAGTTGTAACACTATGGGAAAGCTACATCATATCATTTTTATGTGATTTTTGATATTTTTCAAATAGATTATAAGTACATGGCCAAGCAAGTTGGTTTATCCCAAATTAATGGAATGATGTGTATTTTTTTTATCTGTGTATACTGACGAGATCCCTAAAAAGGTTGAAATATTTGATATTCTCTCATTGATTTTAAGGGGTTTTATTAAAAGACACCAAATTCCTTCTTTATTTTGAAGTAGTTTTTAATCTATGCAAAAACTGAACAACTAATTTACTTACATCACAGAGAAGAAGGAGTCCGGTATTTTTGGTCTTGGTTGCAAAACAATAGTTGGCACTTTTACTGGACATATCGGCAAAGTACACACCTTTACCAAACTGGAGATGAAAGTGAATGTTTTGAAGGTTTTCACATATCACCATGGACAAATTTTGGGGGATCTCCCAAAATGAATGGCTGTAAGCCTAATCAATATACCACAAATAGAAAATTAATAATTTAATAAACAATATACACAACATTTAATACAAATAAGACTTTTAAAGCAAATGTTTTTGATAGGATTTTTTCCCTAGTCAGCCACTTACCATATAGCCAGTTACTAGGATTTTTTCCCTAGTCAGCCACTTACCATATAGCCAGTTACTAGGATTTTTTCCCTAGTCAGCCACTTACCATATAGCCAGTAACAGGAGCCTCTGGTGGAGCTATTCTTAGCCCTTGACCTAGGATTCCAGCCCAATTGGTCAGCCTTGACCCATGCCATAACAGCATTCTATAAATAGAATGTAATTTTCAATAGACTTTAGAAACAAATCCATTCACATGGAAGTACAAATTAAGGCTTTGGTTAATAGCGTTGAACATGGTAATTAAGTAATAAAACCTTTTTTTCAATATTTGAAAATTCTGTGACCTACCAATTGACAAGAATAAAAAGATTTCTCATTTATAATGTTAATCTGCATTACATATGATAATTCAACACTGAGGATAACTGACCTATTGCCATAGTCTAGGAAAGTCTCATCTTCACCCTCCTTGTCACATCTGAACAAGTCCAACAACTCCAGCTTGTACTGATTGTGTGTAGAGGCATGCGTCTGCTCCAGGTACTTTTTCACCAGCTTTTGGGAGTAATAAGCAAAACAACACAGTTTTGGGGATTAATTTTAACTGATGCATATGGAAGTAAATCAATAGTATGGGACTGGGGCCTTTTATCGGTGTAAAAAGACAGGGTTATATGGGTAAATTATGAAAAGAGTTTGAGTAAAAGTGTAATTTAGTTTAATTTCTCAATATATGCAATTAAGGAGAAAATATTTTTTTTTAAAATTTAATCTTATACTATATACTAAACTAAACTAAACACATATTCTTTGGGCCTGAGATCTACTCTCTTAAGGCCTTGGCTATTACTTGGGCAATCTGCTCCATCTGTTGGGCAGTGCCATACAACATTGTCTGAACGTAGGACTCCCCTGCCCCCCTAACCTCCCCGGCTATGTCAAGCGCGGGACATGACGTCAACAAGTGTGTGATCGTCTCAGAGGCTTGGCTGCAATGGCGGCAATTGGGGTCCCTGTTGTGATCCAGCCTGTTAAAATAAGATTTGGTTGGGCAATGCTCGGTGCGCATTTGGGTCACCAAACTTTGTTCCCTTCGTTTTAGACCCCACCACTGGTCTGATCTGCTAGGTCTGGGCATGCTAGCGAATACCCCTCTGGCTGTCGCTCCATCTTCCCACTCCTGGTACCACTTTTCCCTGAAGTGGTCCATTAGCCACGTCTTTGCCCCAAGATATGTGACTGGGACATCTGGTTGGGGTTGGGCTGCTCCAGCTTTTGCCAGCGAGTCTGCTATTTCATTGCCTTCTACATTCACATGGCTAGGGATCCATTGCACTGTGACCCTGCCACCAAGTCTCTCGAGTCTGCCCACGTCCTCCAAGATGGCATCGACTAGGTGGGTGCTACGTTTCTCAGATAGCAGGACTTCGAGCGCCGATCTCGAGTCACAAAACAAGACCGTGTCGAAACCTACTAGTTCCGACCCTTGCAGTGTCAGGCCAGGTGCACACTTTCCAGGGCCTTGTGAATAGCTTCAAGCTCCGCATCGTAGTTCGATGCTGTAGTCCCACAGGGTCCTGAAAGTTCCTCTTTTGGTGGCCCTCCTAATGGGTATAGGATGAGCGCACCATATCCTGCAGTTCTTTCTCTCCGTCTGGCAGACCCATCCGTGAACACTTTCACTGGGGTTCCCGCGAACCCTTCGATTGTCTCAAGGGCAGCCACTTTCTGTACATATTCAGGGCTGCGCTTCGTTACTGTCGTGTCAGTCATTGACAAATGTATTGTGGGACGTGTCATTTCCGCATAGGGCGGTTTTATTGGGACGCTAATTGTTCTATGTCTATTTCGTGGGGGTTGAACAGTCCTATCAAGCTCGAGTACTTGATGCATGAACAAGGACCGTTTCAACTTCCCACGTCCGTCCCAATTATGCTGCATTTGGTAGCAGGGGTCCCTCGTGTCCAGCCTGCGATACCTTTCTGCAGTAGTAATGATCGCCTTGTCCCGACGTATCTCAAGTGATTCTACATTTGCAATGACCTCCACGGCAGCCGTGGGTGTAATTCTGTACGCGCCACAGATGAAACTCAGGGCCTGGTTCTGGATTCGGCCCAGTTTTTCCAATGCCGTTTTGCTGGCAAAGGCTTGGACCGGCATACTATAGTCCATCACCGACCTCACACTTCACAGTTTACCGGTTTACCTGGGAGTCAAACTGGATAAGAAAGTACAAATGCATAATTTTGTACAAGACCTGTACTCCCAGGCAACCGCCAAGCTCAACCTGGTGAAAAAGTTAGCTTGCACAAACTGGGGCAAGCACTCTCAGAGCTCTATACTATATACTGAAAATCCTACATGTGGAAGAAATCAGCAGTCCCGAGCCTGCGCTCTTCATGGGGCTTCCCGGAAAACCCCCTCAGCCCTCTGGCCCCCTAAGGGACGTAAAGACTGAGAAGCCCCCCCCGGAGCGGTCGCTGCTACAAGCGGCCACCTGGGCGTCCAGGGCACTGGGCCGAAAACGCCTCCCACTAAAGTGTGCCTCCCGAGGGAGGTGTGGAATTTCCCTACTGTGACTCGCTATCAACATAGTATCACTTTGGCGCCACCACGGCAAAGCTTACGAGTCTATACTATATACTAAATTTTTCTATTAGTCAACTTCAATACATGTACCTTAAATTCATCTGCTGTGTGGTCAATAGGTTCCAGTCCACAGTGAAGTTGGTGATAATGTCTGTCTATGGGATTCTCACTCATGTCACCACCTTTAAGCATCTTGATGGCTATTTCTATATCTTCTAATGCCTGACAGGGAAGAAGTTAGTTTTTATATAACAGGGACTTCAATAAGTGAGATTTTAGTGATGTTAAATGATTCTTTTAACAATTTACATATATAATATTAGATCTTCTGGTTCCTCTTTAAATGTTTCCAACGTTATGAATTGTGCTTCATTCAGTTTTTCAAAAAGTTGCTTAGTGAATATCTAACAACACAAAATAATTTCCCTTTATTATTACCAAAGATGTATGAAAGAAAAAAATGTTTTCTTTTTTTTAAAAATTAATAATAAAACAATAAAATCACTAATAGTTACTTTGAAAATTTTACCCTTAAATTGTCTTTCAAAACAAAAGCTAAACATATTTTATTTCATTGACTCTAATTGAGTTTCAAAAATCTACTTAAGATCTTATCACAGTCTAACTCTAACCAAGTCAAGTTATAATTAGTTCCTTACTTCAAGCAGCTCTATCTTCTGTTTGACCATCTGAGGTGTTCTGATTAAAGGTGGTGTTTGCATTCTGAAATAGAAAAAACAGATTACACTCAGATGCAGTGGCGTAGCTAGGGGGGGGGCGGAGGGGGCGGTCCGCCCCGGGCGGCACTCATCTTAAGGGCGGCATTTTGGGGCATTAATTTGAAAAATAGAGCCATTTCCGACAACAGCCTTTTTTTTTCTTTTGAAGGGGGAAACCAAAGTGAAACAAAAATACTCTTAATTTCGAATCTTAATTAGCGGATTCACGCAACATCTGTATACTTAAATAGTGGTAGTTATAAATAACGCAAACTCGTTCAAAAGATAAAAATGGCTAAAAAAAAGAATCGGTTTGTTTTGGAAAATTAAGCGGTAAGGCGCTATTATAAGAAAACTGCACAAAAAACAGCACATCACCGCGGGGCCTAAAAATATGTAGACTACTATTAATATCACCACGAAAGTTTGCAAATGTCGACAATTCCACACAAAACCATGGTGGTTCAAATATTGTGTTTAACTTGCAAGTAGTAATTTACATTACTGTTTCAGTTTTAGAAAAAAATTTTAAGGTAACTTACTAAAAATTAAAAGTATTTTGTTTTTATTGCGTTAAAGTAGCACACATAATTTGTGTTTTTCATTAAAATATTATTATTCATAAAAATGCTACGTCTATCCAATTAAAGCAATGCGTAAATAATTTGAATTTTTATATTTTATGGAGAATTATTAAGATTCAGCGCAAGAACATGAAGCAATTCAAATTTATCCGATAATATACATCACTATAACATAAATAATTTCGAAAACGACATTTTTCAAAAATTTCATACGTCTTGGAAAAAATGGACACCTGAAGAAGTAACTAGTAAAACGAGATCAGATGCTGGGACTTTACTCAATTCAATGCAATATTTTTCTTTTCTATAGTATCTCAATTTGTGGGAACACATTTTCTTTAAAATAAATAATACCAACCCACTTCATGGAACATAGTTATGTGCGGTTATAGATTATAGAGAGTTGGAGACATCAACTGAACGTCGTGCTGGAAGGAGAATAAGTATGAGTGGAGAAATTTCAGGAGATCTTTAGAGCAAGTCGTACAACGAGAGATGTTTTCATCCATGGATGCAATTATAAAAGAAAGTAATAGAAACCACTGATGAGTTGCATGTCCTTGCAAGAAAATAATCGTGTATAATACTATCATGTAATCTACTAAATGAAAATTTTTACCATCAAATAAATTATGTCTTTATTACCATTGACAAAGAACAGGTCAAATTGAACGAAAAAGCGTCCAGGTTTTTATGGCTGTACACAGGGCCAGTCTTTGCAATTGCGGCGCCTTATGCAGCTTAGTATGCGAAAATTGATACGCGGGGCCCATTTTGGGTAGGGATAAGGTATTAATAAAGATAATAAGTGAAAATTAAGATAGATGGGGCCTATGAAAGCGTGTACCCACTTCGGCCGCATAGGTGCATGGCAGTGGCCTAAGACCATGCAGCCAACGCTTTACATACACTACAAGAAGAGGTATTGGGTTAGAAAAACAGGGGGGATGTCCCCTTGATCTATTAAAATATATGTAATAGTATAGATTGTAAAATTCTTTACCCAACAGTATAATTTTGCTAAGAATGTTTTCAACAATTGCTATCATTGTATCTAGTTGTGAAAGAAGCTTCTCCAAACTGCAGTTGATAAAAAAAAATTATACCCTATCTTCGTTCCACATTGAGTTATTACAGACTACAAAATCTTGCAATATTGTCTAAAGATAGAACAAGACATTACGAATAATAAAATTTTGAATATATAATACACGACCTCTCTATTATGAAAGTTAGGTAAGTAAATGTATAAATATGTTTACATACTAATGTGTGCAATTTCTTTGTTTACAAAAGAAATCATATAGATATAGTCTATTTATAAATAAAAAATAAAAGCATATTAATTGTTAATTATTTTCGGTGTAAATTTGGAATATGGTTTTGTCTCATTTGGGGGATTGGGGGTCTGCGACCTCAATAAATTTATTGTGGCCTTTAATAAAAGCATCTTATATTTTATAAAATGTGTACTTATAGGTATATTACCTTATTCGGCCTATTTTATTAATGCTTACATAAATATGGCATGGAACTTGGATTGACTTAAGTGGCCGTCCTCAAATGACGTGTCGCGATTTTGGCTGAAAATTTACCCCCTGCTCCCCCCTGGTCACACGTCGTCACAAAAACTTAGACCCCTTCTTCAATGTGACATCACAAATCTCCCCCCCCCCACCCCAATAAAAAGCCGTATTTTCTATTTGAAAATCAGCATGTTTCCAATTTTTATTTTTTTTGTCAGTTAAATATTTTTTAGTGTAAGGCTGCGCTCTGATATCGTAACACGTGTGAAACCCTGTAAAACTTTATTGAATTAAGTTCGGTAATCATATATTTAAGTGGAACTTTTATTTAAATTTGCGCGTTTTTTATTTAATTAACTTCAAATATGTGACACCCTCTCCCCCACATGTGTGACGTCATTTATGGACACCCCTAAAAGGGCGGCAAATTGGAGACCGCCCCGGGCGGCAAAAGCTCTAGCTACGCCACTGCTCAGATGTGACATACAATAAAAAAAAACAAATTCTGGTTTCAATTAAATTTTTTCTTTAATACACCATAATGAGTAAAAAAAAAATATGTGTAAATTTATCTAGTGAGGTTACAAGCAAACCCAAAAATTAAGATTTTACATTTTTAAATTTCAATTTCCTTCAAATATTTAAAATAATAAACATTTATAAGATTATTTAAGCATTGTGCCTCAATATTAACTGATTTTTTAACATTTTAAAATATAATTTTTATAATGAAAATCCCTTTTAAAAACTGATCAAACAAGCTGTCATAATTATTTAATTTTTACTTCTCAATATTCCTATCCTAATACATTACCATTTGTCTTTAACAAAATTTTTTATATGATTTGCTTTCATGATTAACCCACGAACTGTGTATAGAATCATTCTGTAATGTGGAGGCTTTTTTTTAATCTTTTTGGGTGCCGTCAGAAATATTAAAAAATGCATACAAATAATGTTACAAAACCCCAATAACTATATATTTTTAGAGAGGGGAATGGATGGAGATTATGTTAGCTCTTTTAACCACCCCTTCAAAAACAAATCATGTAACCTTGACCTTAGAATGCTCACGCACAAAATTTTTTACTAATTTTTTTTAAACTTTCAAATACCCCTAACATGATTTTCTTTTAAAGATTCCATGAAAACACTTATAAAATATGATAGTTATTTCATTTATATTTCAGAAAATGTGGTGTTGTTGTACACTGTTCAGTCTGTTCATTGATGTTTTTGGTTGATTTGTGTTGCCTAACTGTGAAGTTTATTACATTTACATGAAAATCAGATGCAGCAATCCCTCCAACCCATCAATTCTCTCCTGAATGTGCAAATTTGATGTCAAACTGCGATTCATGACTAGCATTAGGCACAGGGCTGAGACTAGCAGTAGCATCGGATTCACAAGAACTAGAATCCAAGATGAGATTATCATGGGGAATAATAAAATCATCACCTCTATCACTTAGATATTCACACAAGAGGCTTTCAAATATTTTTTCTATCTTTTTTTTATTCTATACCCGAAGGTCCAAATGAAGAATTATCCATTTTGAATAGAAATCGGCCTAAGAAAACTGTGTCAATAAGACGCCAATAAAAAATACTTTTCTTTAAGTTTATAACTGCTAGCTTAACCCGGAAGAAGATTTAATTAATAATAAAAGGAAGTGGCTTAACTTACGATAAAATAGTGGATTGGTAGTTGCTATTTGGTCATGATTTTTTTCTGCTGATTTTATTGGCTGTCAAGAGTACAAAATGTGCTGATCGGCCGATTTTTTCGGTCGACCACAGTTTGTGGGTTACAAATAAGATATCCATTTTCAATTAGAACATTTACTGTAAGCAATTGGATATTGTGTGTTTTTTAGATTTTGTGTCATACCCAAACTCATGAGGAATTCTGGTGTAGAACTCACTGCAAGCATCTGATAGGTTGCGACCAAAGTCTTTCTTCTCTATTAAACCTTCAATCTCTTTCAGGGCAGAGTAGCCAGCTTTGATCTGTTCTTTTGTCAGTTTGCCTGGCATGATACAAGATATCTCCATGTTAACAACTAGAGTGCCTCTAGGAAGCAAAGTAGAAGCTGACATATTAATGACGCTTTCTATTACTGACTGTGACCAACTGTAAAAATGTACTGATGCTGATTAACTGGCAAAAACTACAATTGCTAATTAAAAGGTGCCACACTTTTATGTTAATAGGTGCCACTTTATAATAAAGAAGAAAACAATGTATTAATATATATATGACATGAAATCATCAATAGCCATGACTGACCACCTAAATATCCCCTTTAGCCATTAAAATGAGATCTTTAATCTACAGCATTCATCAAAATGCTTTCACTAAAAAAAGTTTAAGGACATAGTCCAATACTCTGATGAAACATTTAACTGTTGTTTCAACGCAAACATCAGCAGGCGATTTGATGTCATTAAAAGTGAAACAAAGACTTGATGAACCTAGTGGAGCCTTCTTGGCATCATATTTCATCTCTATCATCTGATAAAACATTTAAATTTAACTGTTGTTCCAACACAAATATCAGACAATTTGAAACAAAGACTTGATGTACCTAGAGGAACCTTCTTGGCATCATATTTCATCTCTATCACAGCATACTCTGACAAAACATTTAAATTTAACTGTTGTTCCAACACAAATATCAGACAATTTGAAACAAAGACTTGATGTACCTAGTGGAGCCTTCTTGGGATCATATTTCATCTCTATCACAGCTTACTCTGACAAAACATTTAAATTTAACTGTTGTTCCAACACAAATATCATCAGACAATTTGAAACAAAGACTTGATGTACCTAGTGGAGCCTTCTTGGCATCATATTTCATCTCTATCACAGCATCTTCCATTGACTTGACATCACATATCAGTTGGATTAAATCCTTGGAACAATAACAATAGATTAAATGTCAGTGGTTTAGAATCTATGACAACATAAAACTTATAAGTAAAGTATCTAAAGCCTGATTCACTCAAATTTCAACATAATCAAATTGACATTAAGTGGGGGGAAAAAAACAAGCATCAGCAAGCAAGACATTTTTAACCATATTTACAGGGCAACACTGCGGTATCTACCTGAACTTTTTTGTCAAGTTTAGAGTCTGGAACTTTCGTATCTTCACTGCCTTCTTCCTTGACTTGAGGAGCATCAACTTGATCCTGGCCCTAATCATTCATTGCAAGAATTATCACATTCTTTAGTTTTTAACAATTCATGTAAAGACAATCGTTGGGTGTGTGTGTGTGTGTGTTGCGTGTGATCAATTCAAATATCTTTCATTTCTGAATTTGTTTAATAAGGGTATTTTATTTATTGAATCTGATATCTGAACAAGTAAATTCAAAAGTTGAAAGAGGCACAGAGAAAATAATTTCTTTTGAACTACAGTGATAAACTTGGACTTGTAGCGAATATTTTCAATACAAAAAATGAGAGAATAAAATTGTTAACAAACAGATAAGGATTTACCTCGGCTGAGTAGTCCATCTTAAGTAAGTCATATTTTCCAGGTACTTTTTCAAAAGAATCTTTACAACTCCAGTCATTTCCTGTCTTGTCTTTGAACCTAAAGTAATGAGGTTCAGAAAGTCTCCATGATTGAAATAAATTTATGCAAACTCATCTTTAGCTCCAAGTTTTCTTTATGAGGGTCATTGAGAAATGAATAATATATTGACATGGTATGAGGAAAGACAATCATTGTGATGACTTACTTCTCTTTTCATGAATTTATTGTTTAAAAAGAAATTAACTCTTAATGTACCAAAGCGCGGTAATCCGCAGTTTACCAATAGCGGTAATGCGCGACTCGATAGAACTCTCTTTAGAAATGAAATTACAGAAAATAAAAACTATTCAGTGCGGTATAAACGATGTTTTCAACTTCCGGCAATGGCGGCCGTTTCCCTCGCTAGTGTTATCGCTTGATTCGCGATGTTTTTTGGAAGTTTTTACTTTTTTTTTAAAAAAGATGCGATTTTGCTATACATTACTAAAATAATAGTACTAAACAACAGGTAAAAATAGTTTTAAACTCAAAACGGTCTTTCGGATACATAAAATAACCATTCTTATCCTAAAAGATGACATCAGTATGACCATAATAATAAAAATGGATTTTACGCAATTTTTTTAATTTCATAACCGGTTGATCACAATTTGGGAAATTCTTACGGTACTGAGGCGGAAATTTTCCGAAAACCTTATGGCACATTAAGAGTTAAAAAGGGGAGGCTATCAGAAAATATTCTTTCCAGTCTTACTTTTTGATGAAGACTTTCTTAGCTGCCTCTAGATCTGCCCCACAGTTGACCAAATTGGTCTGTCCGTTGTAACCCACTCTACCCCATCTCTGCCATACATGGTAAGAGCTCTTTCCAGAGTCTTGAAGCAATTGAATCAGATAGTATTTGTTGTTGTTATTAGAAATATTAGTCTGAAAAAAAAGTATAAGGAAATTGGAAAAGAAAATATTTATAAATCATAAAAGGATCAAAGTATTATAATATCAATTATTCTTACAATTAAACAGACAATTATTCATTACATAAAATGCTATGTTAATCAAATTTGGCTTCTTTTTTTTTTTGTGAAAAAAAAAAATTTAATGACTCAAAATATGATAAATGTGTAATAATAACTTGAAAAAATGTATGAACATTCAGCAAATAATTGCCAGCAATTACCTGATTTAACATGCAATCCCAAATAATTCTGTTAGCTTCATACACTGAAGAGCTACTGGCTATAGGGCAGAGATCATCTACAGGTGCACTCCCTTTCTTTACCACCACAGTTTTCACTAAATAATTAGAAGGAAACAATTTGTTACCCATCAAAAATTATCTAAAAAAACCTTCATTTAACATTTTAATGCTCCATTTCAGCAAAAATTTCAAATTTAATTGATTCCTGTGTATGTCATTCTCAAGAGATTTTATCAGCATTGCAAGTGAAAAAAATTAATTAAAAAGCAATTATGAGAGGACACTGATATTTGTACAACACTATTTAAGAAATTCATTTTTGTAAAATAAATGTTGGACCAATATGATAGATCTAAATAAATTAAGTTTTTATATTTATACTATTTTAATGTGTGCATTCAAATTGAAGACCCTGATGCTAAAAGTACTTAGTCATATTTCTTTTTTTAAAAAGAGTGATCTTTTAACATCTGTTTTAGCCCAATCCACTGTATAAATTTGAAAACAATACAAGGCAACTAGGTCCAATTTTTTTTTAAGCCTAAAAAAAATCAAAATGCTGTCATCAAAGAGCCAAAAATGGATTAAAATTTGATCATCTCCAAATACATATTTTATGACTTGAGTACTTTTAGAACTAAGCTCTTTAATTTTTCCTTTAGGTTAACATGTTGCTAAATAAGATTGTGGTTACCAGTTGATTTTGTGGGATCCCTTCCACTCCCTTTTGCTACACTCCCTTTTGCTCCACTGCTGCCACTTTTGCCTTTTCTTCCCCTGCCACTCTTGGGTTTTGGAACATCATCTTCTTCTTCATTTGTTTCTTCTTTAATAGCTGATGCATTCCCATTCTGTGAATCCCCTTCAGCTTCATAGTCTGAGGGAGTTTCACTTTCTGAAAAAAAAAGTAACAATCTGTTACTGTTATAAGTTTCTTTGTCAAAGTCAGTTTTGAGAATTAAAAAAAAGGTTTCACTTGATACCCAATTTCTAGAGCTGCTCAAAGGATTTTTTTTTAAAAATAATAAGATGGTTCTTTTAAAAGGCAATTAAAGTCATGCTACTTACTATGAAGAATAAGTTTAAGAATTAAATGTTTAATTTTTTTATTCAAAACATTTTAACAACTAACTAAACAAAGAAGTTTACCTGCTATTGATCTTCGGATGGATCTTGAGAATTTTGTTTTGACATTAGTCTGTGTCATGTTCTTTATGTCCATCTCAAATGAAGCTGGTTTTGAACTGGTTGTCAAAGACTCCTGGCCACCCTGGAAAGCTTTTTCCAATTCTATGCTAAGTGGGACTGTGTATGGGCACCACTGGCTTGTGTCGTCCTGCCATTCCCACGCATAGTAATCTGGAAAAAACATGCAACATTATTGTTTTTATTTATGAAATTCAGCTTAGACTGAAATTCCTTAAGCATAACTCATCACAACACAGTGATAAAAGCCTTACCTGAATCTTTTTCATTTTTTATTGCCACTCGTACTTTTCTCTCCCACCCAGTTTTACTGTTCTTCTGTATCATCTTATCAAAAACAACAGTCAAAGACGCCCCAGTTGAAACTTTTAATTGAATCTAAGATTAAAAATTAAAAACAAGTCTTCAAAAAAAAAAAAAAAAATTTATAATTCAAGTAATTTTAATTAAACTTTTATATTAAGTCAAATTTTGTGTCTAAGAAAACTCTCTAAACACTAATAATCTAAATGTTATCACTAAAAATAGACTTATTAAATGATTAAAAGTTTTTTTACCTGTTTCTTGCCAGCATTAAATGCATCACACAGAGATGGGTTCAAAGTTTTAGTGTAGCGAGCCCACTTTGATTCATCGCCCTCCCATTCAAAACGTACTTCAAAGCCACCAATTTGAGAATCTTCTAATTTGACTTTTTTGGAGGCTGATGCATCAGTTTCTGCCGATTCTAAACAACAGTGAATTTATGAGTAAATTAAACTTTGTAAAATGTATTTTTTTTAAACTTATCCTATAATCATCAAATTTCTATCACGATATTTGAATCATGGCCCATGGAGGCTTTAAGGATTATAAGATAAACTGGTTTCATGTCTTACCAACTCCATTATTTCCGCTTGAGACATGATATAAGTCATAAGAGAGTTCAATTAAATGGCCAAATGTTTACTTATGTAATCTAATATTATATTACTAATACTATGGAAGGCTTTTCAAGTTGTCACATCCTGTTCATGTGAAAATACATGACTCTAACCATGTTTATGTTTTAAACATGAATTATCATGTTGATGTTTTAAACAAAATTCAGTTAGTGAACATGGAAATTCAAATATAAGATGCAGGTTGTTTTCCATTTGATTTGCACTAAAAATACTCATACAGAAATCCTCAGTCTGATGAGAATAACACAATCATTTACTAAGAGTAAGTTTTTGGGTTTCTATAGTGTAAGGCATAGAATGCAACAATTACAAAATTATGTAGATTCATTTAGAACCGGAAGGAATTAAACATGAGGTGCACTCTAGAAAGCTTCCCCTTCAAAAAGAGTACACACATTATCTTTACCCCCAAAAGAAGGTATAAAGAAAGCTTTCTCTGCATACCTCTTAAATGCAACTGCATTATTAATAGAACATTGTAAGAATATAGATTAATCATAGACATAACAAAGTGTATCCTAATCCTATATTTTCCCCCTTTTATAGCCGTTTGTTTGATCACTGTTTTCATGAAACCTGTTAGTGTTAGAGTTGGCTGCTGTTCCAAAAAAAATAGTGATGACCTTTAACCTATTGAATTAGCCTGAGCCTGACTGTATAGTAATGTGTTTTTAAAATAAGTGATTAGAGTGACAGGAAAAATTCATGATTCATACACAGTACAAGTATGAGAATGTGATTACTTTTTTCTTTTAGTTTAGTAAAGTAGTTTTAGGCTGGCAGTCATTGTGCCAAGTAATCATTAATCAGGTTTGGCATCCCATTTTGAACTCCTCATGACTCTTGCTATTTAGCTTCTATTCCCAATTGCGCCTTTAAGCCCTTTACAAAGCTCTATCAGTGTCAGTATATATAAATTTTTATAGGACTAGAACAATATTAATATTAAGGCTTTTTAAGTACAGTATTACACAATTTACACATGCTTAATAAATGTTTAACTTAGTAACTTGCAATATTTAACTAAACGTCACAGTCACAGTGTGACCCATATTACTAACCTATTATAATTATATTTTAATATACATGTATTTACTTATAATTAAAATTATAGAATAGGCCTATTATAGATCATTATTATAGTCATACATTTGACTATCCAGTCAAAATAGCTGTACACTGTAGACTGTATAATTATTGTATACTGTATAGAGTATAGAGTCTATACTAATAGAGTACAGTACAGTATAGTATAGCCGTATAGCCTATAGCCGCCGCTAGCATAAGCCATAAGCATGCAGTATGATGCAGTTCAAGCAGCCTATCAGTGTATCACTTTTAGTATCAGCATAGTCTGAGCATAGTAAGTAATAGTATAGTCACTATACTATTTACTTACTATGATAGTGAATAATAGTAATTAGTAATAGTGTGTAAGTGAAAGTGTAAGTGTAGGCGTAGGCCTAGCCGGACTTTTAAGTTTAACTTTTAGTTTTTTTACCTTTTTTGGTCTTTCTTGCTTTCACTTTCGGCATCCTGCGTGCAGTATCACTCGGATTTATTTATTATTGAAAACTTGAGAATGTATACTAATTAAAATGATTGTTTATTTGTTTATTTAACTTTCTGTCTGGGGCGAGCGGCGTCCTCCAGGTTGTTTAAGTTCAGCACAATAGCAATTAACATTAACCGTAACAGTAACAGCAATGTTGGAAGTTCCGCGGGGCTAAAACATGTTTCGTTTCGTTTTTTTTTTTACTCTGCCTCTGCGTCTATTGAAATACATTCGTATATTTTTGGAAGCTTAGTATTGATACTTGAATTCACGAAATCTCAAATTATAACTTTTATACATATTTAATTTTTAAATGTTATGTTACAATTATTATATAGTTATTAACACTTAAAAACATAAGATAAATAAAAATAAAAGCATATGAAAAATACTATAATTTAAAAATAATCCACTGTTTGATTAATTAATCACATTTTTAATTTAAATTTAAAGATTAAATCATGTTTTCCCACTCACACTGCCACAATTACTATATTATAAAATATTTTCTAAAATGCGCGAATTAACAGAGTATAATAATAATGTCTTGGTGAAATATAAACTTAAGACTTAAGAATTTCCTCCCCTTTGAATTTTTGCGTGTCAAAGTTGTAAAAATTAATACAAACTATAACTATAATGAATTTTAATTCAGAATTTATGTCATTCCGCGAAGTGTTTCCGCGAAGTTTAAAAAATAATAATAATAAATAAAAATAGAAAATTGATTTTTTATTATATTTAAATTTGGTCTAATGTAGTGTTATTATTATTATTATTATTATTATTATTATTCAAATTACTGTAATTAAAGCAGGCCTGTGGAAATTAACGATTAATTTTTAATGTCTCAATTAATCGTAAAAATTCTTTAATGATCAAATTTTAAAAAGTAACTATTAATCGATCCGCCATTTAAAAATGTTGGAAGTCAAAAAGTAGAATATTTCGTCCGATAAAATAAACTAATTGAGTAATTGTAATTGCCGGACCATTACACGAATATTTTGGTTTTAAACTATTGACTATTGTATTGAGTGACGTGAATGTGCTAAATTTCAATAATAAAGGTCAATAAAGGTTATTGTGTCCATTGAGAGAAAACGTTTGCAATATTCCCTCCAAGTCTGATATTCGTTACTCCGTGTGCAAAGTTTTTTTGTTTTTTTTTTTAAATAAATTTTAAAAAATATTTCAAAAACAAAGGTCGAGTCACACACTATTTATACTGGCCCTTCTATTTGCTGACAATTGACTCAATTGAGCCCTCAGCCCCGACTCATACGCCTACTTACAACGCTCAGTGAATTAATTTTCCAGTGCGTGCTAAAACTTAAACAATGAACTCAATATCAGTCCAAAGAAGACAGAAGTTTTGTACAAGAAAACCGTTACACCGAGCCAAAACCAATCATCAATGAATACAACATCAACGCGTGAGCCGCTTCATCAACTTTGGAAGCTCATTGTCTACAAAAACAACATTAATTTGATGATTATGAAGTGAACGCGCTTCTCCCAAAAGCCAGTGCAACTTTTGACTGATTGTATGAGAGTGTCAGGAATCAGGAACAGAAAAGGGATCAGAATCAAAACAAAACTAAAAATATACAGAGCTGTTGTGCCCCCAACTCTACTCTACTGTTCGTATGTGAAACACGGGCAGTGTACCAATGCCATGCGAGGTTGCTGAACCGCTTTCGCACCAAAAGCTGAGTCAAGTTCTCAAAATCAAATGGCAGGGAAAAGTTCAAGACCCTAAGTGTTCGTCAGGGTGCGACTTCTAAGTATCCAAAAAATCCGGATGCTGAGGCGTCACTATGGAAGTGCGGACCGCATCAAGGGGGGGGGGGGTACCATCACAAGGGGTGACACCAAAAGGTAAAAGTTTGTATTTTCCAATTATTTCCCTCTGGCTGACCTGGAGGAGGTCTGTAGTCTATTCGGGCAACACACTGGGCGTCACCAACCCTAGACCCTAGGGCCAAGTCACGTCACTGCCCTGATGTTAAGTATCAATCACAATTCAATATGGAAAGGGAAAAAAGAAGAAACGAATATTAATCAGTATCCTTATATAGCAGAGACTTATATAATATTAGTAATAATAAAATAGTAATGTAAACCGTTCACTTCACTACGTATACTTAAAGGATCCATTATAATCCTATGTGGGAAAGGGGGTGGGCAATTATTTCTTTATATAGTGATGAGGCATTGAGGGACAACTTCGGAAAAACTGTTTTCGTGTAACGATGGTGGAAATAACACCAGCTTCACCCCCCCCCCCCCCATTTTTTTTCGTCAAACACACACATCTGTGAAGCTACGATTTAACCACACTTTTATCAAGATTTTTCTTTTTTTTTTAACAACTCCTGTCAGGAGAAATTATACGAATTCTTGTGAAATGGGGGAGGGGAGGAAATGTGAATAAAATAATTGACGTCTCTCTCTCCCCCCTCCCCCAGGTTTAATTCATAAAGGATATCTGGTTATAACAACCTGCTCCATGAATACCGAACCAATGGGTCGTCTGTGCGATCGGTTGGCTGCTCACTAATCTTATTTACCATTCGTGTCCGACAAGCGTGGAAATTGCATTGCCGCGCCCCCTAGTGGCGTGAGACATAATCTGAAAGGCTAACGAGTGAGACGCCTCATGCAGTTAGATCCTGTCAATCATTACTTAAACGTACCCTCCCATCCCTTGAACCCAGTGCTCCCTAAACCATCTCTGTTCATGACACCCACCTGTGTGTAAAAGTCAAAGTAGATACATTGCCTGCGTTGGCGTGACCCTGTTAATAGTAGCAGGCTACCTATCTGCAGCAAGATATGAAATTGAATAAAGCAGAAAACCAATGGATTGGTCTAAATGTAAATGGAAGACTGGTGGCTTACGTCACAGCAGTGGCGTCCCTACGGGGTGCGGTGGGGGCGGGCCGCCCCGGGTGACACCATCAGGGGAGGGACACCAAAATGTAAAATTCTGTATTTTCCTGTTATTTGGTACTGGAAAACTCGAATCGGAGGAGCTCTATGGCTTAAGTCGGGAGGGGATGACACCACGAGCTACCGCCCCGGGTGACGCCAGCCCTAGTGACGCCTCTGCGTCACAGACGTGCATCGTAAAGTAACGGTAAATATGCAAAAACATAGTTTCATTATATTTTTTTAAAGCGTACATGCCGTATAAAAACCAATAAACGTTACATTCCTTCCACAAATGTTCACTTCAGACAGACTGCTGTCAACGCCCCACTCCTAGCGAATACCACAAAAACTTGAGAGGATCTTAGTGGCCACTGTGAGAACCACTGCTCTAAATGAAACACACACACACACACACACACACACACACACACACACACACACACACAAAATCTTCAATTGCTGTTGAACCTTTTTCCTTCATCGCCCAAACTGATCTGAGCGCGATACTTGTTTTTTTCACAGTTTCATCCCAAGTTTTTCGTTGAATTTTTAAAAAATAAATATTTTTAAACTTACGATTCAATATGTCATAGTTGCTAGTTTGCTGTTTATAAGAGATTTTGATTAGTCCTCTGTGTATTTCAGTTATTTTAAATCAAGGAACTTTATTTGAAAGGTAAGCATTCATTTTTTATTTGAAAAATATCATGAATGTTTTAATTTTTTAATGTATGTATTATTATATTTTTACTATCGCGATAAGATTAAGAACTTACTAGATATCTAAAAGGATTTTACTCTTTTTTTTAATTAACGCATTCTTAAAAATAAATAATATACGGGTGATATATTCCGCATCCTGTTCATATTAATCAACATTTAAATAGCAGTAATGATAAATTGATAGACTAAAAAATAAAAATTTGAAGACTCCCCATACTATTTTTTTTTCTTTTTTGTAAGTTTTAAATTTATTATATATTTTTTAATTAACTATTTTTTAAAAAAAAACATTGCATATTTCCTAAAACTTACATAATGAACATTTGGGAAAATAAATCGAATAAAATTTAAGGATTGGTGTGCTTCTTTTTTCTGTGTGATATTGATCTCCCCCTGATGACCTAACACCATGTCTTACGTGAGGTCATGGGAGCACTACACAAATCTACCCAGTGTTCTCATCCTACAGCCAATGATAACGATGAACGTGGTCACGTGTCAGTCTTGGACATGGACATACGGGTGAGCAAGGCATTAATTTTGGTGAATCTAATCCAGCATTTTTAACCTCCTTTATGACTTGTGTCTGATGGCATCCATGCCTAAAATACTCTGACCATGACTTAATACAGCCTGTAGACATGACTGATGACCATGACTTAATACAGCCTGTAGACATGACTGATGACCATGACTTAATACAGCATGTAGACATGACTGATGACCATGACTTAATATAGCCTGTAGACATGACTGATGACCATGACTTAATACAGCCTGTAGACATGACTGGTGACCATGACTTAATATAACCTGTAGACATGACTGGTGACCATGACTTAATACAGCCTGTAGACATGACTGATGACCATGACTTAATACAGCCTGTAGACATGACTGATGACCATGACTTAATACAGCCTGTAGACATGACTGATGACCGTGACTTAATATAGCCTGTAGATATGACTCATGTCCATGACTTAATACAGCTTGTAGACATGACTCACGTCCATGACTTAATACAGCCTGTAGACATGACTGATGACCATGACTTAATACAGCCTGTAGACATGACTGATGACCATGAATTAATTTTAGCCTGTATACATGACTCATGTCCATGACTTAATACAGCCTGTAGACATGACTGATGACCATGACTTAATACAGCCTGTAGACATGACTCATGTCCATGACTTAATACAGCCTGTAGATATGACTCATTACTTAATACAGCCTGTAGACATGACTCATGACTTAAATCGACTTTTCTTCTAAACAACAGGAATTCGTTGACATTTTTAAAAATAAAAAATATGTTCTTCAATATTTATTATTTAAAACAGAATTAATGAAATAAAATTCTATTCATCATTTGTATTGAGACTCGTAGTTAATATAACAAGTTAATAACAACTTAAGAAAATTGAAAAGGCGATACAAAGAACACGACATAGGGGCCGTCCATAAATGACGTCACGCACCTGGGGAAGGGGGTTCCACATTTGTGACGATTTGGGGGTTAAGAAATCTGACGTCGCGTCAAAACACACAAACGTTAAAGTTAAGTTCTACTTAAATATTCAATTTCTTACTATTCATTTTCTGACGTTTTACATGGTTTCAAGCGTGTTACGATATTAGAGTGCAGCCTTACACTACTTTAAAAACTCACAATATGAAATAAAAAGGATTCAGTTTCAGATATAAATGTTGTTTTAAAACTTTTTGAGAAATAAATACGTTTGCTGTGATACAGCCATTATTTTCACCGCATTTTAAAAAATAAAAATAAATAAACGTTCACCTATTTGAATGAGTTGGGGTAGGGGCTGGAGTAGAGTGTGATACTTTTGAAAGTGTTAGTAACTTAGCACAGTAATTTACTGTCGAACCATCTAAAAAAAATGAATACAATATTTCCAGATCATGTTCGAGGATCTCCACAAGAAGGCGATATCATTGGGCATCAAACAAAATCAGCTCTGTCGCTTGCAATTTGTCGTAGAGGCTAAGCACGACCACTGGAAACGTAAGCTGCTCCAACTTTTGAAGGCGATCTCTCTTCTCACCGCGGTCCTGGCCACTTGCGCGATCCTTTGGCGCGTGGACTGGCCGATCTCACGCTCAAGTTTGGCGTCAGCCGTCTTGGGCTTACAGAGGAAGAGCGGGGCGGCTGCGGAAAGTGAACGCTGCCTGGTGTATGTATCCCACTCGGTCCAGGACCTCGCGAGGCCTCCCATCAGCTGCGACCACTGCCGCGGGGTTCAGAGGGTCCCGAAGGAGTCCCGCCTGTCGTCTGCCGAGTTCGCGGAGAGGTTCGCTTACTCCGGGAGGCCGGTGGTCGTAACAGATGGAGCCGCCAACTGGTCAGCTCTGGCCGTGTTTAATTTTGAGTTTTTCAAAGGTAACCTCTTAAGGCTTAAGACCCACACTGCAACTTTAGTGTAGCGTCCTGTACATTGCTATTAACATGGATAATTATGGATGTTGGGATATGGGGAAGTCCATAAATGACGTCACGTGATTTTGACCGATATTTCGACTTCATCCCCGTCACAAAACTTCTGCCCCCCCACCAATATGATGCCACAAAGCTTTGACCCCCGCCCCCCCCCCCCCACTCATATTTGAAAATGGAGTTGTTGAATATCACTCTTTAGTCATGTAAGTATTTATTTATTGTAAGGATGCACTATAATATCGTAACACGCGTGAAGCCATGCAAAGCGTTACTAAATAAATTGTAAGCAATCAAATATTTATTTACGCGGCGCTTTTATTTACAGTTGAGCATTTTGATGTGACGTCATAGTTCTTTTTTTAAAAAAACTCTCCCTCTTCACACATTAGCACAAATTTGTTACCCCCTTCCCCCCACTTCTGTTAAGTGCTTGATGATATTTATGGACAGCCCCTAGGTTCTCCATTTCCTTTAAATGATTCCAATGAAAAATTAGTTAAGCGCATGTTTTCTTTGGCTACAATCAGTGGCGTAGCTAGGGTCATGTGCAGTACCGCCGAGAGGGGGGGGCAGGGGGGGCAAATGCCCAGGGGCCCGGCGAGTTTTAAGGGCCCGGACTAGGCTTGCAAATCAACTTCTTTCTTATTTTGCTAGCAGAAGCCAAAATAACGGCAGCAGCTATGTCGTCTGACTTGCCATGTGAAACAGAACTTCCAGAAAAACGCCAAAAACGACGAAAACTTTTTTATGATGAAAGTCAACATATGCCAGAAGAGAGTGCACATGAAGTGGCTGATTATTTTAAAGTAAACGTTTTCTATAAACTTATTGATAGTGTTATATCGGTTTAACAGAGCGTTTTCAATTGGCAAGGGATATTAACAATTCTTTCAATTTTCTGTGGTTGTTTCCAGAAATCGGAGAAACTGATCTGGAAAAGAAATGTTTTAATTTCTGCAAAGAATATGACAAAGATGTAAGCAGTGACTTAATTGAAGAAGTAAAACATCTAAAGTCAATTTATTCAGATATAATACAAAGTGAAAACCTTCATCCCATAAAACTGCTGAATAAAATGTACCAGTTGAAGTTGGAATCTATATTCCCAAATATTGCTATTGCATTACGGATCTTTTGTACAATTCCTGTAACAGTTGCAGAAGCTGAAAGAACATTCAGCAAGCTAAAGCAAATAAAAAGTGTGCAGCGATCAACCATGAAGCAAGACCGATTGAACGGTCTTGCAACTCTTGCGATTGAGCATGATTTGGCGAAGTTATTAAATTTTGATGATGTTATTAACAATTTTGCTTTAGCCAAATCAAGGAGAGTTTGTTTTTAAAAACAATAATTACAAATTTGTACAATTAAACGGTTTTTATAGTTAATTTAAACAATAAACTTAAAATACAATTTTTTTTCAAATACCAACTGAATAATTATAAAACCATACCTTGTATGATGTATCTGTCTAACTTATCTAAAGTATAAGTACAAAGTATATGATCTGTGAATTTTTTTAATTCTCATACTCATGACCTAAAGATACTTTTAAGGTTTATGCCCGGGGGCCCGTGACAGCCCTGCCTAGGGGCCCGAAATTTCTGTCGGCGGGCCTGGTCATGTGCGCCCGGGGGCAAGACACAAATTCTGCGCCCCTTGACGGACCGAAAAATTCTGGGGGCTCACTGAGCCCCCAAGAAAAATTTGAAATTTTACGGTTTATATGGTTCATTTTTTTGAAGCAAATGATATTTTAATGAAATACAATACAGACTAATAATTCTCTTAACGATTATAAACAATTTATTTGAAAAAAAAATACTATACTAATTATACATGACTCGAATAGACATAATCTAAAATAAATTGATCTTCCTTGATTTGAATGTCGTCAATCTCGCTGTTAAAATTGATATTCTCAAGTGTTCTCTTTCGATGCTAAGGAGTGCAAGATCATCCAGACGATCTTGATCCATTGAAGCACGTAATTAAGACAAAATAAGGTTTACTTTGCTGAAGGACCGCTCACAGCTTTTAGTTGAAACAGCAACTTTTAGAAGTATTTGAAGTGAAATGCGCAGATTCGGAAATACGTCATCTCCATATGAAACAATAAAATCGAGAAGATCCAAAGTAGTTTCCTGTAGAACTTCAGTCCGGGTACTGAGCATCATTTTTTAGTCTTTGATTTCGGTACACAATTCGTAGAAATTAGCAAAATTTAAGCAATTATAACGAAGCGTATCGACTTTTGTTTCAGCAAGAAGAGATTTGACGTCTAGTAAAAATCCAAATTTGTTGTTTAGGTTGTTTAAGACGTAAAATCCGTATTGATATCTCCTGTTGGGGTTTATCAATTTCGCTGTTCATAGCAGGTGCAATTTCTTCTTATGGAAAAAGTTCTGCATCTCTTTTTAATTCTCGAAGGCATCGTCCAATGTCGTCTAATCTTCTGTCAACCTCGATTCTCCAAGTTGTGCATCTTCTTTCNTTCTGGAACCGTTTCTGGACACTATCAATTTTATCAAGTATGATGTTCCAGAAATGTTTAAAATCTAGGAAGTTAAAGTTTTATATACCTACCAGCAAAGCTTCTGCATCACTTCTGGTGTCAGGCGTCATATTTGTATGTTCTGATAATTTTTCCAACAGCCCTGCCATGTCATCTAGTATTTCATAAATTGCTGTAACAGCTTCTGATCGTGCAATCCAACGTGTTTCAGACTCCCTCTTCATTGTGATTGGCACAACTCTTTTTTTATTTTTTTCCCAACGAGTTGTTGAAAGGGAGAAAACATAAATCTATACTTGTAACTGTTCCAAAAAACGTGATAACAACTGGATCATGTTAAGTTGAGTGTACTCTTGCTAAATTTTAAGCTGTGGTTGCCACAGTTGATGAACAATGCTTTGTGATTTCTAGCACATTTTCACTGTTGAAGGCCGAAAACATTCCGGTCATTACAGAAGCATTGTCATAACATCGTGACCAACCGTCGGATAGTGGTTTGCTATTAGATTCCAGTTTCTCTACGATAACTATTTCAAGGCTTTTTGCGTCTTTGGAATGTATCTTTGCAAAATCTGAAAATGATTCTTTGATAGTTACTTTTTAGTTTAGCTTTTCAAAAATTTCAGCCAGGTAAGCCAGAACAGCAACCCATTAGCCATGGTTAAAACTATCAACAAGCTTTGAGTTATTTCTACATGAAAATCTCTTACGTCATCGCGTAATTAAAACAGTCAGATAACCAGCGAACTTCAGTATACATTAGTAACTGTTAACGTTCAAGATTCATATTCGAGCATAAGAAATCAAAGATACGAGAATTTAATTGACGAGCTTGATAAAATTAAAAACTATTATGGCCAGATCAGAAATATATTTAAGTCTGCGTTAATTCTCTTACTTTCTAGTCTATCTCGATTAATCCTACAGTGCCTAAATTTCATGCTTCTCTCACGGACCACCTGGCAAATCTTCGCGGACCACTAGTGGTCCGTGGACCACAGGGTGAGAACCACTGCTTTAAGCCACTCCTTTTTCTTGTCTTGGTAATTTTGGGTGCTTTTAGTGTCGTCTCTGGTAGCTCTATTAAAAGAATCGTATTGGTCTCTTACTGCTCACTACCATCAACTAACAGTTTTTTTAATTAAAAAAAAAAACACATCAGATTTTCCTACATTAGGATGTGTCATTTATTTATGAGTAGAATGGCGCCCCTTAACGCTCAATGGGGGCGCCTAAATCATGTTTAACAACTGTTTTGTAATAAAGATATGTTCGGAGCTCCAATATTCAATCTTGCAAACGTATTTGGGATACATTAGTTTACATTAAAATGAAATTAAATAATGAATTTTAATACTCATTTTGGCGCCCCCCTAACGTGGCGCCCGGGGGCATTCGCCCCCCCCCTGCCCCCCCCCTCGCTACGCCACTGGCTACAATATATAATTTTTAGTGCTAAAAGGTAGGGGGTTCCAATCTTTATTTTTATGCTATATTGTTAAGACAATTTTTATCAACTTTTCCACGACATTTTTGTTGACCAGGAATCTATGGCCCATACAGCCCTGTTTTAGAGGACAGCTGCCAGTTCTTCCCTTACCGCACAGAATTGGAAAATCTCTCCCACGTTTTCCAGATGGACGACGATCGCGTTCACCAGAGAGACGGCTCCGCCCCTTGGTACATCGGATGGTACGTGAGTAACGCGACTTCCTATTGGGTAATGGATCGTCCTTGAAGTATTTCACGCCCCGAGTCGGGGAGGGGGTCTACGGAGGAGATACTTTGTGACGGGGAAGGGGGGGGGGGAACATCACATGACGTCACAGTTTTCACACTTCGATTGCTATTGTCGTGGGTAGTGAGTATCGCCTCGTGAGGACGACCCAATATGCGGCTGCATACGCGCTCGTCCACTTCCGGTTATTGCTATTCTTAGTAACATTGTTTATAAAATGATGTTTATAAAGTTGAAGAGTTACAAGTATTCACTGCGCCTTTCATTGAACCTCCGATTATATATGTGCATTCAAACAATCTCTCAAATCTATCACTAAACCTAACCCAAAACCCTAAAAACTATCACTAAACCTAACCCAAA
>MUZC01000099.1:347371-370980 GCA_002072015.1 Radix auricularia | reverse complement strand
GGGGGGGGGGTCCGAGATTTGAGACAGTGGGGGAGGGGGTGGCCCCTTGTGACGATGTGATGGGGGTAATTATGAGGGAAGCAATTGTGACGTTCTTCAAAATGCTCTATTTCCTTTTTTCCCCGACCCTTTCCGTCATGTATTGATTTCCCATCTTTATTCGTAACAGGTCTTCCTAGATTTTTAGCGCATTTTCGAGAAGTCGAATGCGCTATTGCACCCGTTTTGTCCGTCCGTCCGTCTGTCATCACCCTAGATCTCAGCATCCATAAGTCTTAGACCCATGATGTATATATGTTTTTTGTATGTCCTGACCTGCCATTTGTGCATCAACACTCAGTTACTCGATCCGTTAAAAAACCCCGTTAAAACTACCAAAAAACGTTGCGAATCGAGAGATAACACTGGCACAGGCAACGGCCGCCATTGCCGGAAGTCGAATGCATCGTTTTTCAAACATTGAAGAGTTTTTACTTTCTGTTGTTGTTTTTTTGACGTCATTAGAATATGTGTAAAAGTTTAGAGAGATTTACATCATAATTTGTGGTGACTTCAATCAAGATCTTAGCGTTCCAGGGGCAGAAATTGAAAACTTTTTCGAAACAAACTTCAACATTCAACTACTTTCAAACAGATTGGCAACCACGATTTATCAAACAACAATTGACGGAGTATTTGGGCGATTAGCTGAGTACAATTTAGAATGTTTCATTTATGAGTCCTATTTCAGTGACCACAAACCACTTGTAGTTAGATTGCAGAGAAAATAAAAAAAAAATTTAAATGTAAGAAAATGACCTTTAAATAAAAAAAATTTCAAGTATATTCATTAAACAAGAAAATTCATAAAAATATGTCTAAAATCTAAACACAATTACTGATAACTACATAATGCTGATATCTAACATAAGTACTGATACATAATACGAAAATGCGCTAACACGTCCTGAGTCCAAAAAGGGACCAGGCTTAACATGATTTTTTAACTTTCCGGGTCCCTTTTTTTATTGCACTGATTAGTTCTCTTGTGTTTCCACGGTATAAGGCTAAGGCTAAGTCTTCTGCTTCATTTTGTCTTATCATGTTTAAATTAGAGTCTTTATTATCTTTCGATGCTTTTGCCTTTTTGGTTCTTTTGAGGCTGTGTTGTTTAGATGTGCGTTTTACTTTTTCCTATATTGGATTTTCTCCATGGTTTCATTAGAAAGCCATTCTTTATGCGTTTGTTGTCTGGGGCCCAACACTTCTTCAATGTTGTCGTATCTCTTTGATGCTTTCCTAGATTTGTTCAATTGTTTCTTCGTTGCCTATGAGATCTTGTGAGATCTGGAATTTGTTGGATAACGTAAGTATGAACGCATTTTGTTTGGATTCCTCTTTCAAAAGAGTAGGGTTTTGTCAGGGGCTGTTTTGACAGGGGCCGTTTTGACCGGGGCCATTTTGACCGGGGCCGTTTTGTCGGTGAACCCTAAAGTTTTAGTTTGAAATAATGAATTTTGGATTCATGTAACTTTGTGTTAATTGAATTGACTTCTGTTTAGTTTTTTTGGTCTTATTACACTCTTCTTTACAAGTTACAGACTTATATTAGCTGCTAGGCTGCTAGCAATCATTTCATTTAAATTGACGCTGGCTGGACCGTGCCCCAGTGTGAATATCAGCCAGGGACCCCCCGCAGTATTAATCTGCCTTTGTCCTAACCATTTTTTTTCCTTGCGTGGCTACTCTCATTAATTTTCTGTTAAGTGAGTTTGCTTCTGATATTTTAAGAGAAGAACACAAATCACGTGACAATTCAGAGTATTTGCGCGAATCGTTTACTGTACAACAAGGCCCGGTTTTATGTGATCAGTGATCACTTCATGCTGGGCATGCGCGATTTGTCACGAGAGGGAGGGGGAGTGTTTTAGAACAGTGACGTCACATCGAAGACGTGCAGCGTTACACTAAACCAATAACACAAAACTTAAATGACAATAAGTGATTTTAAAAATGCTCATTTTCAAACAGGAAATACGTCTCTTTCGAGGAGGAAAGGCGAAACTTTGTGACGTCATATTTTAAGGGGAAAAAAGGGGGGGCTAACTTATTGTGAAGGCGTATAATGACGAGAGGGGGGATTGCGAAAATCGCGTTACGCCATTTATGGACGACCCCCTGTAAAATATTGCACACAAAAATGGATGCTGTGCAACTTTGCACACTGACCAACGAACCTTAAGAGGAACATTGATTGGGGGGGGGGGGTACACATTAATTTTGAGATAATATGGCCCATATTATATGGGACTTAATATTCTCCAAGGTCTATTGGGGTGTGTCAAAAGAACCTCTTCCACATATCACTTTTTAAAAGAAAATCATTCAGACACGCATGCGCACTGCGCACGTCAGTCAGTCCTAGCAGTCGACAGTCACTAGCCGCTGTATGGAAGATTCTATCGATACAAACTTTACTTTCAGGAGCAACTGCGACATAGACGCCGCTGACGCACTGCGCCAACACTACAGCAGACCTTACTTCCTGCCAGCTGACTCCGAGTCCAGCAAAACAGACTGGATTTTTATGGGTAGCCCGGGGTACGGGGCACACATGCACGTAAGTATGTCACACATGCACGTAAGTATGTCACACATGCACGTAAGTATGTCACGCATGCACGTAAGTATGTCACGCATGCACGTAAGTATGTCACACATGCACGTAAGTAGGTCAGACATGCACGTAAGTAGGTCAGACATGCACGTAAGTATGTCACACATGCACGTAAGTATGTCACACATGCACGTAAGTATGTCACACATGCACGTAAGTATGTCACACATACACGTAAGTATGTCAGACATGCACGTAAGTAGGTCACACATGCACGTAAGTATGTCACACATGCACGTAAGTATGTCAGACATGCACGTAAGTAGGTCACATGTGCACGTAAGTATGTCAGACATGCACGTAAGTATGTCAGACATGTACTTAAGTATGTCAGACATGCACGTAAGTATGTCACACATGTACTTCAGTATGTCAGACATGCACGTAAGTAGGTCACACATGCACGTAAGTATGTCAGACATGCACGTAAGTATGTCAGACATGTACTTAAGTATGTCAGGCATGCACGTAAGTATGTCAGGCATGTACTTAAGTATGTCAGACATGCACGTAAGTAGGTCACACATGCACGTAAGTATGTCAGACATGCACGTAAGTAGGTCACACATGCACGTAAGTATGTCACACATGCACGTAAGTATGTCACACATGTACGTAAGTATGTCCGATGTGGACGTAAGTATGTCAGACATGCACGTAAGTATGTCAGACATGCACGAAAGTATGTCACACATGCACGTAATTATGTCACATATGCACGAAAGTATGTTACACATGCACGTAAGTATGTCACACATGCACGTAAGTATGTCACGTATGCACGAAATTATGTCAAAGGATTCAGATCGTTGTTGGGGGTGTTTCTTTTATGTCAAGGGGGAGGTTTTCGTTCGTGTGTTTGGGGTGGGGACGTTCGTTTATGTGTTTGGGATGTTCATTGATAATTTTTTTTGGGGGGTGGGGGGGGGCTGTTCATTCAAGTTTTGGAGGTGTTCCTTGAAGTGTTGAGGGGTGCTTTTAATTGATGTTTTGGGGGTGTTCATTGATGTGTTGAGGGGTGCTGTTCATTGATGTGTTGAGGGTGTTCATTGATGTGTTGAGGGTGTTCAGTGATGTGTTGAGGGTGTTCATTGATGTGTTGAGGGTGTTCAGTGATGTGTTGAGGGTGTTCAGTGATGTGTTGAGGGTGTTCATTGATGTGTTGAGGGTGTTCATTGATGTGTTAAGGGCGTCCATTGATGTGTTGAGGCGTGTTCATTGATGTGTTAAGGGGTGTTCATTGATGTGTTGGGGAGTCTAATCTTGATACCTAATTCTTCATGTAATGACTACCAATTTTTTTCAACCTTCCCACAAGGTCGACAACGTGGAATACCCATCCTGGCAAGCTCAAATAACTGGACACAAGCTGTGGACCTTAGAACCGCCGGCCGAGTGTTACTTCGTGTGCGAGTCAAGCCTGGAGGTCACCGTGCATCCTGGAGAAATAAGTAAGGGGAGAGCAGTACGGTGTACAGTACGATAAAAAGGAAACATCAAATATGTAAAGAAAACGTTAATTTGGGTTGAACGCCCTTCCTGCCTTAACCAACTCAAACAGTGTTTATATTTTTTTTTTTTAAATCTCAATCAAATCTGGTTCATGTAATGAAAACATGACCAATGTGAAATTTAAAAAAGATTTTAAAATGTTAAAAGTCCTTTTAAAAAAAAAAAAGTAATGTTAAGGATACTCTAAAAATAAATTTTTCTGTAAATTTATATGAAATGTATTTAAAATTTTAATTAAATTCATTTTTGAACAATATATTCAACATATACATTAGAAAGATTTTGCCTAACTCATTTTAAGAATTTAAAAATTAGTTCACTACCCTTTTCTCTTTAAATACGGGCAAGGTATAATTTAAACAAAAAACTACTGCTTTAACTGAATAATTTTATTGTTATTGTTAATCCCAACTGGATCCAATTTACCTGTGAAAATAGTTAAACATTAAATTAAAAATGTGATTGCCCCTGTATACCTTCCGCAGGCAGGTAGTCGACCACAATAACTAGAATGTAATAAAATCTCAATGGATTGAAGGAAATGGAACCAAACCGTTTATGCTATAATAACCCGTCAATCAAACAACAAGATGAATTTATGAGATTTATAGTTAATAGTAGGGCTGCAGAAATTCACGAATAATTAATTGATTAATAGTTAAACATTTTAATAGTTTAAAATCAATTTAATCAACTAAAATTCAAGAAAATTTTTCTCATGTTTTTCTTCAATTTATTAATTATGTTGTTTTTTTCTAACATGCTTTTCCCTCAGATAATTATTAAGGCATTTATTTAGATGTGCATGTGTAAAAAAAAAAAGGTTTTTCATCCTTATGTCTTGCATATTGGAGCAAATTATCTGTGCTATGTCATAAAATTTGGGAGCCATTGAATTACTGCAACTTAATTGATTTTGCGAGATAATGAATCGTGACATAAAGGGATCTATATATGCTTATATGAAATATAATTAATAGAAAATTTATAGATTAATTTTTAAAGATTAATCGAAACAAAAAAAAATCAATCAGTACCAGCCCTGATGGGGAAACTTTTAAATTATGATTTTGCTAGTGCCATGCAAATTTATAAATGAATGTCATTTACATCTGTTTTTAAAGTGTAGTTCAACTGATTAAAGACATAATGATGTAGGGACTTTGATGTAAACAAAATATTCTTAAGTCACTTGACATTATGCTACTGGAAGATTTTAAATCAATCCTCCATTGTGCCCATTGGATGAGAAAGAAAATGTTAATTTTATATTTAAAAAATCTGTGTTGATATTTAATAAAAACATAATTATTATTTTGACATGAGAATCAGACGATTATTTTTGTTATTTCAGTTGTTTTGGACACCAACAAATGGTACCACTCTACACTCGTGGTTGGAGAGGACATAAGCATTACAATTGGCTCAGAATATGACTGAAGACTCAGAAAGAAATATTAGAATAACATTTTCTTGTTAACCTAATGGTAATTCTAATTTGTATCAATTTTTGGATTTCACTGATTTGCATAATTTCTGGTCAATTTTTCCAGCAACCTCTAATTTAATGGGAGATTTATTTTTTTTTTATCTCCCCAAGTTAAATTATGTAAATTGAGTGGAATTCCTTGTCACAACCTTCAATCACTCACCCTAGGCAAGTACAGGGAGTGATAGAGATAGACAGAGAAAGTCATGAGCATGATTTTTTAAAAAATGTCCAAAATTGACAAAGACAGTTTAGACAGCACAAAGTTATAAAAAAAAAATCATGTTAAGCCTGGTCCCTTTTGGAACTCAGGACGTGTTAGCGCATTTTCGTATTATGTATCAGTACTTATGTTAGATATCAGCATTATGTAGTTATCAGTAATTGTGTTTAGATTTTAGACATATTTTTATGACTTTTCTTGTGTAATGAATATACCTGAAAAAAATTATTTAAAAGTAATCTCTTTACATTTTAAAATTTTTTTATTTTCTCTTTAATCTAACTACAAGTCACCACAAATGATGACGTAAAACTCTCTAAACTTTTACACATATTCTAATGACGTCAATAACTTTAACTCTTCAATGCTTGAAAAAACGATGTATTCGACTTCCGGCAATGGCGGCCGTTCCCTGCGCCAGTGTTACCTCTCGATTCGCAATGTTTTTTGGTAGTTTTAACGGGGTTTTTTAACAGATCGAGTAACTGAGTGTTGATGCAAAAATGGCAGGTCAGGACATACAAAAAACATATATACATCATGGGTCTAGGACTTATGGATGCTGAGATCTAGGGTGATGACAGACGGATGGACAAAACGGTTGCAATAGCGCATTCGACTTCTCGAAAATGCGCTAAAAATAATAAAAGAATAAAAACAAATAAAACTCTTTTTTCTTCTCATTTCATGAACAGCTTTATTGTATAATCATATTAAATAATATAAAAATGTTCAAAATTGATAAATATGAGATTTTTATGGTATAAGTGTGTAAATATTGTCAATATAAACTAAAAGCATTATTGTCAGGCTTGAAAAGCTACACTGCCTCCAAGAATCAGGGGAGGTCATTACAATTACACAGTCTAATCTCTAAACATTTTAAAAAACTTCTTTGAACACTTCAGTTGTTTTTCCTATTTAACTTTTATTTTATTAGGACACCAAATTAAGTGTGATACTAAGTCCTTTCTTTAATCAGCTGGATTGTGGTTAACACCAACATTCTATTTAATGGGTAATGGTAAACACCATCATTTTATTTATTGGATGGTGGTAAACATCAACATTTTATTTATTGTGTGGTAGTAACTGTTACTATTCCATTTATTGGATGGTGGTAAACTGTAACATTATGTCTATTGGGTGGTGGGACATACTATTGTTTTATTTATTGAATGGTGGCAAACATTAACATTTTATCTATGTTTGGCGCTCCAAAAAGACATGGACATAATGTAACATTATTTTAGAGCCATTGATCAGATCACATAATCAAATATCATCATCATCATCCAGCTTCAAAGTTATATAAAACTCAAGTCATGATATTGTCCAAGATTTACTACTGTTTGCTGCCCCCTTGCTCGGTTAGCTGCCTCTTTGCTCAGCATGTCAGAATCTCAGTGTTTGTATACTATGTGCGAGTGGATCAGTTATAAACGGTGATAACTTCACTGCCTGTTCCTCGCACTAGCAGCATCCTGTGGAGACCCATTGTGAGTTCTTCCAAAAAGGACATGTCTGGTTAAATGAGTTAAGAAAATGTAAACATGACAACTGATGTCATTGAATAGCACCAATACAAATGAATGGACTTTCCACAGCAAGTGTTACAAATTAAATGGGGACCGACTAAGAAAAACTTAAAGATTTTTTTAAATATTCTTTTTCCTCTTTTAAGTTACATTTTTTGATAATCCCAGAATATCTCATTCCCATTCTATGAATACTGACCATTGGTCAGAAAATTGACAGACAAAAAATGTGATAATCTGGGAGTGGCTGTGTGTTGACAAGCAAGGGTAGAAAGCTATGAAGAACTACACCATTAATCACTTGATCTAATTCTCAAACCATTTATAACTTAATTTTGTATTTGGTTTGTTAATATAGTTATGGTTGTTCCAATTTTAACAGGGGACTCTAGTTGTTGTTTTTTCCTTTCTAAACCAATTTTTTAATAACTAAGTTATGAAATTTAAAAAATGGACATTCTACTTTTATGTAACATGTAAAGAAAGTTCGCATAAACCACAATTTAATCTTCTAAATGAAAACCCAGGCCTTTATTGTCTTTGTTCCTAAATTTAAACTTAATTAGGTCAAAATCTCAGTTTAATATTTATAAATTATTTAACTTCATCACTATGTAAAATGGATACAGTTGGCTTGGCCAGTGGAAGTCTCTGGTACACATGGTAGATTCAAGATGATGAGGTCAGCTTTGCCAGATTTTTCCTTCATCATTGAGTTCAGTGTTACAGCTGTGGTCATGTGCCTAATGTTTTCATTGCTTTTTTCATTAAAGAAAGAAGAACAAAAGTTGTTGCTGATGTGGCAAGAGACTCAAATATTTTAAACACTCTGAATAAAATGTGTACTATAAAGATAGAAAGGACATCTTCAAATGTACACTTTTCTCACAAATATGATACATAATAAATGCACATATAATGCGATTTTATCTACTAACCTTGGAAGTATGCTGTTTTTCCTTGAATAAGCGTCAATTGGGGTAGAGATATCATCCTGCATATATCCCCTCGCTTGCTCAAAAACACTTTGCACTTCTTTCTCCTGTGGACCAAAAAGGACTACTTAAAACTTTAACTATACTTCTATTATTCGTGGCAATGGAAAAACTATTTTTTAAAATCTACTGGTTTGTTAAGGTGGAGATTTATCTTATCTGTTACAGAAGATTATTGCTTTAAATTAGGTGATGTAATGAAAATAGAGGCACAGCTTAAAAAAACAACAGAGCACAACTTACCAGGAGATTTTTTTTACCAAATCCCAATGAACTGATCTGAGAAGAAAACAAGTTTGAAAAAAAAATATTTTATTAAATATTAAGACTATCTGTTGAAATAGCAACTGTTCCAGTCTTAAAGACAGCTTGGAAAATTATTTTTTAAAATTTAATTTATTTTCCTTCTTATCATATGGAATTTTTTACTTTAGTGTTCACTTCTCATTTTATTTAATCCTATGGTAAAGTACTAATACGATGACTTACTTTCCTAAAGCGTTTGGACATGAAGTGTAACATTCTTGTCCTTTCCTCCAACTTGAGTGTGCGTTCATAAACGTATGCAGACATATCACATTCAGACTGGAAGTCAGGAAAATATTCATTGACTAAAGGGATTGAAACACACAAGATGTGTCTGCATACAAATTTAATATTACTCATGTGATAGAAACAGAATACATTCTTCAGGCCATGTTTTTAATGTTACCAGTCACCGGCTTCTTAGATAGAGTATTAATATCTACAAGCTTTAATGATTTTATTTATACAGGTAAATTAAGATTTAGAAAATAAATGTCCAAATCAAGATTTACATGATCACTTTAAAAAAAATAAGATGCCCAAACTTTTTTTTTCAGGAGTTGCCTTTTCTTGATTTAAAAAATGTAGGTTTTTAGGTGCATTAATTGGTTCCTCTATTTCTGCCTATTCTCTAAAGCTTGACGTCTTCCACTATCTGTACACCCTACACAATATATGTGTGCTTCATACAGAGCTTATCCCAACAAACGTTTTGGAGGCACTATGACAGACACTATGGGACGTGGTGGTCGAGGTAGTGCGCTCGACTGTCATACCAATGGTCACCAGCTCAAATCCACGCAAAGACGGGGATTTGTTCCCGGGGCCTGAGGAGTCCCCGAGTCACCCAGCTCCGAATGGCTACCTAGCTAGACAATAGTTAGGCGGCTGGGGTAATGCGTGGAACCCCTATAGCTTATGGCCTGTGACCGCTGCATCACTTGCCAGCAATTATCTTCTGCATAGAAGGAGCGTCTGTATATCTAAGATAAGATAATATACCATTTCCACCACTTCCACCGTTCCATCAATTCGAAGTTGATAGAGATAGGTTTCCAGGTCTTTTTTTATTTGCACTGTGTTATCTTCTTCACCTGAAAAAAGTAAGGGAAAAATGTTGGGTGAAGGAATCATTTTGAATAAATCATTTTTTCTTCAAATTTATCGGTCAATCTAAGTATCCTGAAAAAAGATTGCGAATAAATTCTACGTGGACAAATTTGAAACTGGATCAAATAACTGTTTAAATAATTTTTTTTTAATTTTCTTTTTCATTTTTTAGAGATTATCCTTTTCATCTTTAATACATTGTTTTTTTATTTAAAAAAAACATTTTTTAAAAAGTCTTAAAAAAATGGAATCCATTCATATAAAGTCAAAGGAAAAGATGGCTAACGGTTTTAATAAAAGTACTACCAGCAACACTGAAGAGCCTTAGCTTGCATTTGCTCCATGTTTTATGTCGTCTCAGTAGATGGCCCAACAGAAGCAGCATTCCACCATCATGTCACTAGGTTAAGGAATTGACATTTTGGTCTGCACTAAACAGCAGCACGTTCCCCAATGTTGATGGGGGGGGGGGGGGGGGGGTTNNNGGGGGAGTTTACAAACTGAGTTTTTTTTGTCTAGGCCTTATACCATTTGTCAACTATAAGATTTCGTACATGCCATGATCACTATGTAATGCTTGACCAATAAAATAACAATGTTTGATGATCCATGGTCAACTATAAGATTTCATACATGCCATGATCACTATGTAATGCTTGACCAATAAAATAACAATGTTTTATGGTCCATGGTCAACTATAAGATGTCTTGACATATTATGCTATGATCCCTGAATCATGAGGGGTAGGACTGCAATCAGGGTTATAAAAAATTAAATGGAAAAGACGTCAACAAGGTAAGGGTTATCTTGACCGGACGTAACAAATCAGCGAACGTTTCGCCAAAGAGCCTTTTTCAACAAACATACAATACACAAAGAAAACAAAAATAAAAATAAAAAATAAAATGAAAAAACTTAGCTGCGGTGAAATCCAAAGTATCCAAAAAAGTTTTTTGAATCATGCTCAACAAAAACATAGCAATGTTGGATGGTCAACACAAAAAGGATATTCACAATCCACCAGATGTCAATAGTCCCTGATAAACGCATGCCCTTTGATGGAAAGGTATCAGCCTTCAAGACTATCAGAGCATTGCGTGCCAGAGCAATGTTTCTCATCGTGTCTGCGTCAAGTCAGAAAATAAATATTTCATTAGAAATCTTAATAAATTCTATTACGACAAACATTACTAATTCTTTTTTTAAAAAACTGGTGAAATCAAACCTTATTTTTATATTTTATTTATTTTTATTTTTTAAAGGGTGTAAGAATGTATTTAAGACAGAGGAATTCCAAAACAGAATTTTTGGTGTATTTCATAATTTCTAATTAAACTGAACAAGTCCTATCAAGTCACTTGAATATGTTAATCAATTTTAAAAAAATAAAGTATCAATGCCTACCTAAGAATATATGGTACGACATTAAATTTCTGTTGTCTGTCCAGTCTCTAGGCCAGCCCATGAGAATGGTGTTGGGCCTTAGAGCCCCTAATCCTGCAGACTGTATCCTGTCAAGGATAGAATATTAACATGAGAACATTGCCACCGTGGACTGGGTCGGGTGCAGACAGAATGAGGAGGTAAACTGATATAATTTACATCAAAATGTGATCACTTCCATAGAGATCATATTTCTGTTCTTAATTTTTATTTAATGACCATGTATGAAAATTTTGTTTAAATTATGATAATAATTTATTAATGACTGAGAAGGAATTTTTTTGTTTTTAATTATCATAATTTAATCAACAATATAATTTATTTTTTTTAATTAAGAGGGTTAATTCAAATTTTTAATAACTACAAATGTAAGATAAATGTGTATTGAAATAGTTTCCCAGAATGCACTAATAATTACATGCAGCTAAGCCCGTCAACAATGTTGGGGCTGATGACAACTTCAACGAAACCTTTCACACCAGCATGTTCTAAGCATCTAAGATAGATCTGGGAAAATTGAAAGGATTGTGATTGCCATGTGATGTTCAAAGCTATTATGATTGTGATGTTCAAAGCTATTATGATTGTGATGTTCAAAGCTATTATGATTGTGATGTTCAAAACTATTATAATTGTGATGTTCAAAGCTATTATGATTGCGATGTTCAAAACTATTCTAATTGTGATGTTCAATACTATTATGATTGTGATGTTCAAAACTATTATAATTGTGATGTTCAAAACTATTATGATTGTGATGTTCAAAACTATTATGATTGTGATGTTCAAAACTGTTATAATTGTGATGTTCAAAATTATTATGATTGTGATGTTCAAAACTATTATGATTGTGATATTCAAAACTGTTATAATTGTGATGTTCAAAACTATTATGATTGTGATGTTCAAAACTGTTATAATTGTGATGTTCAAAACTGTTATAATTGTGATGTTCATAACTGTTATAATTGTGATGTTCAAAACTGTTATAATTGTGATGTTCATAACTATTATAATTGTGATGTTCAAAACTGTTATGATTGTGATATTCAAAACAATTACTATTGTGATATTCAATACTATTATTATTGTAATGTTCAAACTATTATCATTGTGATATTCAAAACTATTATTATTGTAATGTTCAAACTATAATGTAAGCAAGTAAACTGTTTATTGAATGACTTCAACTGTTGCTGGTGATGGAACATGTTCTTTAATTAATTTTTTTGTTTTAAAATGTTCCCACTCCTAGGGTCTGGTGTGGTATGGCTCAAAGACAGCAAAATGTATTCCAAAGTGTGAGACAGTAAAAAAGATCAATAAACTGGTACCTACTTGTTGAACTCTCTCCTTTTCCAAAATAAGATCACTCAAATTGCCTTTCAGGATTGTTCCAAACATTGACAGACCCCTGCCTACACAAAAAATCATGGCATGCTCAAGTTCAGTTACAAATTTAGCAGACATGAGGAATCATTAAGAGTGGTCTAACTTAGTTGTGTTTCATTCTGCTGGGTAAAAGAATGCCAGCCATGATTGTTCATACCCCAGTCCCCAGTACAACCTAAAACCACAATAAAGGTACCCTTTAGTAAGAAGAGTACTAAAGAATATCCAGTACACATATAATACCACAAGGTGAACTAGTTATACCAATATGCACTAAATACCACACCAATCCCAGAGTATTTGCAGTTCTTTTTTTAGCAAAAAAAAACTTGATATGAATAATTAACCCAAAGAAGATTTATGATTAGTTTTTTAAATAAAGTTAATTAGTTTAATAAAATTTTATTAAGGTCATAGTGCCATCCCACCAAAGCCAAGAGAATACGGAGAAAATTATTTTTGGGACATTTTGAGAACATTTAGTAAAACATTTTAAAAAATGTTTTCCACTGAATTTTTTCTGATTGACCATGTTACTATTATTTTTGTTATTTTGATAAATAGTTACCTTCCTTTAACATGTCTGCTAGTATCACCAATGGCTGATCCTCATTATTGAATATTTTTTGCTCATCTTTGAGGTTGATCATTTTTAGCAAGACTAAAACTTGAGGCCTTGGTCAAATTGTAAAGGAAAATATTTGGATATTTTAGGAATGAAAAATCTTTAGTTCTAAATTCATGCAATACATATTGATTTTTGTTGTTTCAATTTTTAAGATCAATACAAAATGTTGTAAAATACAGTCGGACCTTGCAAAGTCAAACTTCATTTAGTCAAAAAGCTCCCTATATCAAACTAATTGTTAGGTCCCAGCCAAATTTCAGTTTTAGATTTTCTCATCTCGAAGATCATTGGCTTCCAACTTCCATAAGTTGAATTTTCCAAGGCATTCGGGTAAATCTAGTAAAAATAAAAATCTTAATCCCCCATCCCACTGTGGAGGGAGTCAAGTTTGGGGGGGGGGGAAGGCTTTCTCAGTGGTGTTGGTAATTCAAAGCTAATTCGGCTTCTTATCATATCAAACATCAGACTGTCGTTCCTGTCATGCCTTCTTGCATGTATGGCTGTCCCCACCCCCCCCCTTCAATATCAACATTGTCCTTGCTTGATTTGCACCTATTATGTCATTTTGTCTAACTCGAAAACTCCCTAAGTCAAATTTTTTTCAGGCCCATTTGAGTTTGACTCAGAGCGGTCCGACTGTATTTAATTGTTTAAGCATCTATGGGCTTGTTTTAAAAAGCTTAATTAAAAAATCTTTAAGACAATAAAATAACTATGACACATAAATATAAAGTAAGTTAACACTGATTTTACTGCTAAACTATGTGTCCTGATATATTAGAGAGAAAACTTTCTGTACATTTCTTTTCCCTTAGCTTTAAGGTTTTAGTTCAACCAGACATTTACAAAGATTTAACGTTATCAAATGTAACATAAACTTTTAAAGATGACAAGGTGGCATTCTATCAAACCAAAAAAAAAAGAAAGAATAGACTAATTTTACATTTATGAATAAGCTTTTAAATGTTGGAGTTGTGCATCACAAGAAAAGTTAAATAATTTAAATTTAATCATAATAAGTATTAAAAAATCATAATCTGCTTTTTGTTTAACCATTACTAAGAAACATTTAACGTGACCTTGAATATATAAAAAAAAATTATTTAATCTTTAGAAGTACATATATGCAGTTAAATTTAACTTATAGTAGGTAAAATCAGACCAATGTATTATGGTTATAAGGGCTCACCTCCAATTCTTAATATGTTTGTAATCCTGCTTCATACGCATCAAAGCGTAAAGTGCTCCAGACATATTTAATCCTGTCATGCCATCCCCCCACTCTTTCTCAGCTCTGGATTTAATGTCATCAGGAGAAATAAAACGTACTATAAAATATAAACATCAACTCAACAGTAGCAGTTTTAAATGGATGATAGGTCCTTAAAAGAGATACTTTTAACAAAAAACAAAATCAAAGTGATTCAAGTACGACACTAACTACAAATGTTATACTCAAAGAGTTGTGAGACAAGTGATCCAAGTACTACACTAACTACGAATGTTATACACAAAGACTTGTGAGACAAGTGATCCAAGTACTACACTAACTATGAATGTTATACACAAAGAGTTGTGAGACAAGTGATCCAAGTACTACACTAACTATGAATGTTATACACAAAGGATTGTTACACAAAATATGTTAAAGAATTCTTGAGGTCAAGGCCAAATAACATAAACTTAGGTAATCACAATGATATTTTGGCAATGTCTATAGCGCAGTACCCCAGCCAGCAGATAGGCTCATGGAGCTTCACATTAAAATAGTAACACATATAGTTATCAGTGGCATTTAATGTAAAACATTCATATCCTAACTGCAAAATGTAACGACATTACAGTGTTCCTAAGCTACGTTTATGATTTTTAAAGAAATGTTTGATTGCTGTTTAATTAATTTTGAAAGTTAAGTTTGACGTCTGTTTTTAGTGAAGCCTTGAAGGCCTTAGTAGTTGGAATACTGTGAAAGTGTAATGGTAAAGGTCTCCATAGTTTGTGGGCACATAAAGTAAAAGACCTTTCACCATATGTTTACGTGAGTGTCTTAGGAACAGAGAGACTACAAGTGTTTGCAAAAGAGCCCAGCTGACTAATGGGTGAATAGCCAGAGGGGAAGTTCAGTAACATAGGAATAGACACAAACCAAGGTTAAGAACAGGAAGCAATAATCTTCTGTATAGATAAAGATAAGATAACATAGGAGGGACATGAGTCAGAAAAGAAGTTGTGACAAGTCAGAATCAATGCAAGCTTGTATAGGGAGCCAAATAACTAAATAAAGTAGTATGGTAAAAAACAAATTACAAATTCTGTATGATAAAGTGGTATGGTAATATGGTCGTGTTGTTTTTTTTTTGGTTTAAGAACTAGCCTGTTAAAGAAGAGGTCAAATCTAATACTTACCCTTTGTACTCCATGTACTGGTACATGAGGAAAGCCAGCACAATAGCCACAATGGCATACTGCCAGCTGCAAATAAACATGGTGGTAACACAAAGGCACGTCCCAAAGAGTGTCAGGCTCCAGTGGTAATACTTGAAACTTGGACGCCAGTGGGGTGTGTCCAGCAAGGACTGCAAGGTCACTGCAAAGTTGATGAAGCCGTAGCACATCAGGAAAAACATTGTGACGATAGGCGCCACGTAGTCCAGAAAGGCAATGATGATCCCCATTTCAGCTATGCAAAACGTCACACACAGGCAGCGAACTGGCTCCCCTCGCCATTTCTTGGCAAAGAACGCAAGATGTGGGATGATATTATCATCAGCTATGGCTTGCAGCAAGCGTGGTCCTCCTGTGCAATTTGACAGGAATATTACTGAATCACTTGAATTATTACAACAGTAACTAAATAGTGCATTGACACTGAATGTTAGTATAGTCAATTAGCTGTGAAATAATAACAAAAATGTATATGTGACTATACCGCCATCCATAATAATAGCCAGATTATGTCAAGGATGACCAATTTGTCCTTGTAACCTGTTGTGAGTTGCGCACGTTGGAGTGTTTGGTGGTCGCTTTTGTGTTATTAAAGTTATTGGTTAGTGGTGCAAAAGTAATTGTTTTAATGATGTCATTAGAATATGTGTAAAAGTTTAGAGAGTTTTTGGGTAGACCTTTTGTTTTGGCCATTAAAGTTTGTTTTTGCAAGCAGTGTGGTTATTCATTGTGTAACAGTAATTTTATGAATCTTGGAGCAAGCGGTCCAGATATAATTATTAGGACGCTTGTGACGGATTAGACATTTTGATCTTTTTATTGATTTTTCTTAAATAACTTTAATTTCCAGTAAATTTGCTTCATTATCAATCATTATATTTAGAGCCCTATAATCACTGTTCGCATTTCCCTTTTTTTAAAAAACCATGTTACATGTATATAAATTCTATAATTGGATTGTTAAGGAGTTACAACTGATTCAGCAAAGTTACCAATGTTGACATGATAAAAACCTAAATGGCCAATCACCTGCTAGGGCTTGTAATCCTGCTCCTGTGGTAGCTGTCAGAGTTCCCACAAGGACAATCCACTTAGATGGGAAGGCTACAAGGGACATCACTAGCTCCCCTTTGGCACTTATACTTTCTCCATATCTAAGACATAAAGTACAAGCCATGTTGAAGAAACAGGTTTTTTTTTAATATTCTTGTTTGTACATGAAACAGTATTTTTCATATTAGATTATTCAATCCCCTTTCCATTGTCAAGCAAATAGTTTTTGTAATATTTTAGAATACATCTAAATAGGTTTTACCATTAGCAAGGATTTTGTAACTACTACTGGGTTGAATGACTTAATATGTTAAAATCAAACTCTATGGAAAATGTAGCAACACATGAGTGTTTTCTTACTTATCTCGTAGTAGCACACCTTCTACTGAGCCTCCCAATAGAACAACAGCAGAGAAATCTTTACGAGTATTAAGAAAATAATTTTATTTGATAAAACTCAATCTATTTGAAGGTGATAGAAATGTTGAAGACGTAAGAAATGTATATTTAGCCAAAAAGCATTTTACAGGTACAAACATTTCTAAGGGCACATAGCTGTAAGTGTATGTGGGTGCAATGTATTTATGGGTACAAACATTTCTAAGGGCACATAGCTGTTAGAGTATGTGGGTGCAATGTATTTGTACATACAGCAGAGGGAAGGGGGGTTTGTTACATAAATGCCTGCCAAAGCAGTTCCTCCTTTTTCAAATGCAAAAATCAAACTAAACAGTTTGATTATAAAAGCAATAAAACTAATAATTTAAAACAAGAAAACTAATTATAAAAACCAGCAAAGAAAATAAATAAAATGTTTGAATATTTTCAATTCAAAAATAAATTCATTAATAAAAAAGCTCTCCCCCGGCCTCCTCATTACATTGACAGCCTTAATGCTTGAATGGCACTAGCCACTTAATAGCTTTGTTCCCAACTAATAGCGCACAAACTATCTAACGGTATTTCTGAAGGATACACATGATAGAGGTCACTACAGCTGCAGCTATTGTGCCCCGTGGGATAGATATTTGGGCATCTTTAAGATCCCCAGAGTAATTTGATCCGGACTCCACACCTGAAATAAAGTAAAAGTTTAAACTCATAAAACTTTAGTGCAGCAATGGCTGATGAAAGATGTATGCTAAATAATTATTCTAATAATATGTGATAAAACATGATGAGAGATCGACTTGACATGTCAAAGTAGCTTACCCCTTGTGATGAAAGGTTAAAAAAAACATGTAAAACTCTCTGTATTGGTTTCTTGTGTAATCTAAGTTCTTGGCCATTACTTTTACTTATACTGACATAACCTTCTATAAGATTTTACACAAACCCAACACACAACTGAAATAATGCTTTTTTTTTTTTTTACTCTTTGGAGTATATCAGGGGTTTAAGTTTGTGATTCATCATCATCTCTCTTTTCAAACAATTTTTAAAAATTTGAAACCAAATATAACATTGTTTCGTTTGAATTTGTTTGCCTGTCATTGGTCATTGCAAACTTTATGCATTAGAAATGTATAGTAAAAAAACAGCCCCACATAGCTGACCATGCAAGCTAAAAAATGTTTTTAAAAACTTTTGTAATGCCTCTTGCAAAGAAGATGGATTAAGAATCAAATTTAACTTTTGACTTGCCTGTGATTGAAGGGAAGTAAATGCCCATCAAGACCACAAAACTTGTTGTCAGATCACTGATGAGCTCCCTTTGCGGAGTGGACGGCACTTTGGTGCCAGGTATGTTCCCAGCCTGAGTGTAGTGGTTGTACAAGGAGTCTGAGGAAGGGTTAAGATTTGTTGACATAAATGTTTTGTGTCCTCATCAAATAGGCTTTTGTCAGATCCACTTCATTATCAGGTGGGACAGGTTATCAGCACATTGTTGTTTTTGATCTCCTGAATTACAAGTATGAAAAATTTGTATGCCCAAATGTTTGGTTAAGATTCTAATACTTTCTTCCGGAAGATAGATTATTTTGTATAATAGCAATAATAACAATAATAATAATTCTATTTTTAAAAAATAATGTTACTGTAAGTTCACCACTGTTCATGAATATACGTCCACTGGAAGTTAGTTTTAACTTCAACACTTTTGGGATTGATTACCTTCGGTAAAAACAAAGTGATCCACGGCACAACAGATTGCAGGATGTGGGTAAATACGATCATTTAGGATCAACTAGACATGTAATTATTGTCTTCATCTTATGTTTTCTAAAAAACACAAGCGTCACCCCATGGAATCTCCCAGCTGGACTCAACACAAGCGCCACCCCATGGAATCTCCCAGCTGGACTCAACACAAGCGCCACCCCATGGAATCTCCCAGCTGGACTCAACACAGTAGTGTGTATAATGCCAACAAAGAATGCAAACATAAAAGACATAAGTTACCAGACACAAGGGTTACTGCTGTACAACAAAAACATGTCTAATACTACCCATGAGTATATCAAAGCTAAAGCCAGGAATCCCTGGTATGAGCTTGGCCTCGTTGGCTAAAAAAAACGGATCGCACACATCCGTGTTGTTGACCCACTTGCAGTAGGCTTGGTACAGGGGACCTGATTGATTTTTGTGGCACTCCCAGGTGCTGTTGACATTCACCAGTGTGTACCTCATCAGGCGATCTCCCAAGATGCATATCCTGAAGAGAAAAAAAAATTTTTTTGAAAACTGACCGGCACATAAATAATTCCAACTAGATACGAACCATGGCGTAGCATGCGCCGCAGACTTGTTCCTAGATAGTGCAAAGAAAGGGGAAAGAATGGACACAAAAAGCAGTATGAAAAAATGAGAACAACGCCCCACCTCAGCACCACCCTCGCTTGTCAACCATAAACTGTGATTGTTTGACCCTAGGGAGAGTCATTCATCATGCTCTTCTCCTAAACTCTGGGGTTTTATATACGACATAGATGCCAACCATAAACTGTGATTGTTTGACCCTCCTAAACTCTGGGGGGTTTTATATACGACATAGATGCCAACCATAAACTGTGATTGTTTGACCCTCCTAAACTCTGGGGTTTTATATACGACATAGATGTCAACCATAAACTGTGATTGTTTGACCCTCCAAAACTCTGGGGTTTTATATATGACATAGATGCCAACCATAAACTGTGATTGTTTGACCCTCCTAAACTCTGGGGTTTTATATACGACATAGATGATAAAACTTAATCTGACATAAAAAGATGGTTGAAAAATATTTTGACATTTTAGATTTTTTCCCCTCAAAATGCAATTGTAATAATGCTACTGCTTAGTATTTCTGAAAATTTCACTATGCGATTAGTCTTACTGCACAATATTACTGCTAAATTTCATTGCTAAAAGTTACTCCAGAACTTGTACAATCTGAAGGCAAACAATAATTGAATTAAAAGCAGACTTTCTTAAATCTTGATGTGACACCTCTGAGTTTTTGATTGGTGTCAAAACAAACTATCAACATAAATCATTAATAAAAATGTTTCACTTACTGGGCACTGGTTTCTGGTGAAGCCATAATGAAACCTGTGAATATACTGAGCAAAGCAGTGAGCAGGAACAGAATGGCACAGAAGGCAAAACGTGACACCCAGCGGACGCCTAAAAATACGATGGTGGACATACAGACAAGAATGCAGGACCCGTAGACTCTGTAATCATTGTATCTGCGTGGGTCATCTGGGCTTATTCCAAATATGGCTGCTTTTGGTGCAATGTACGTCTGGGGATAACAAGCATATACATGTACTAAGCTGGGGATAACAAGCATATACATGTACTAAGCTGGGGATAACAAGCATATATATGTACTAAGCTGGGGATAACAAGCATATACATGTACTAAGCTGGGGATAACAAGCATATACATGTACTAAGCTGGGAATAACAAGCATATACATGTACTAAGCTGAACCTTGAGGAATATTGTTTTATAAATTATAGATGAAAAATAATAATATGTGGGTTATATTCTGGGGATAACAAGCATATACATGTACTAAGCTGGGGATAACAAGCATATACATGTACTAAGCTGGGGATAACAAGCATATACATGTACTAAGCTGGGATAACAAGCATATACATGTACTAAGCTGAACCTTGAGGAATATTGTTTTATAAATTATAGATGAAAAATAATAATATGTGGGTTATGTCTTAGAACCATTATGTGGGTTGGCAACTGGTCATGGAAGGAAGTTAAAAGAAAAGAATCATTCTTTGAATATTAATTAATATTATATATATTTTGAAAAGCAAGTGAAGCCTTTTAGCTTCAGAAATGAATATTGCTAGTGACCAGAGCGGTTATCGATGAATTTAAATTTAATAGTTAACTTTTGAAAAATTACGGAATAATTAATTGATAATTTTGACTATAGGTAAAAATAAGATGTATGACGTCATCAAACTGAAAATTTCAAGGGAAGTAGCAAAAACAGACAATTGACTTTTTTTTAAATTTAACTATAAGTAGTTAAACATAATGTCAATTAATTAAAATTTTGTTATTGTTAATTAAGTAAAAACAATGCTTAATTTTTTTTAAAATCATTTTCCTTACACAAACAGCTTATTTTAAAGTTTACACTTTAAAAATCTTTTTTTTTTCAATGGAGAAGTTTTTAGGTAAATAAAGCAAATTATTGTTAATTATTAATAATTAATTATTTATTAACAAATCTTAAAAATTGTTTAAAACATTTTCTTTAAATTTGATCACTATTCTATCAACAGTTTTATCAGTGTATCAGCTACTTTCAAAATCTGAGTCAATTTGTTTTTTTCACACATTTTAAAATCTAAAATAAATAGAAAGACAAGAAACAAAAGAAAAATCAGGCAGGCGTAGAGATTTTTAGCTTCAACCTACTAGAAGAGTTTCTACAGTGCCTAAGTAATACATGGCTACAGATATTGATGTCCCGAGAAAGAATAGCACTCCGACAGATCCCCCAAAAGTAGGACCAAGCGAACGAGATATCATGAAGTATGTCCCACCCGCAGTTACTCTTCCATTGGTTGCTATTGCGCTCATGGACAAAGCAGTGCAAAGGCTCTGTAAGTATAATGTAGACAGTTGAATATTCATTGAAAAATAATTTTCAAAATAGTATATAATAATGAGAACTCACTTTAGCTTTAGGACTCAACAAATACTCAACCAAGATCTCCTCAAAATGTAAAAATTAGCACCGTAAGTCCGGACAGCGCATATTTAATAAAAGTTGTTGAGTCACTTATTATTTAGTTCTATATTTGTAAGTAGTCTTTTGAAGCTGATTTAAGTTCTTAAAATCATAGTTTAAAAAATCAAATGGGTTAACAGATCCGAATTAACCTGTTTGAATGTGACTTTTTACATTTATTTTAAATACTAACACAAGCCTCCAATAGTTTGTTATTTTTTTTTTTTAAAAGGTGCACAATTTGATTTTCTTTGAAACCTAACCTAAAATAATCTCCCTTTCTTACCATACCACAGCATATCAGTACTATTATACAGCCCTCTAAAACTCCAGCACAACCAATGATCCATGGCACTCGCACAAAAAAAATAACACCAACAATATTCTGACAGCAGGGCAGGAAGACACCAAAAAAAGTTCCCAAGTTAGCTTTCTGAAAAATTATTAAAAAAGATGACAGTGTGCTGTTCCATATATTTTTTTAAACACTAAGGTCTACTTATTACTACATTTCCTATTGTCACTTACAGCCCGATATGGGCTGCTGAAAAAAAATCATCAAACTTATGTTAAAGTCATTTGGTTTGAGCTTGGACTGAGACTGACAAAGGTGCTGCCTTTTGGTGTCTCATTACTCACTGATGCAGCCCTTGACCTAAAAAGTTTGCCCAACACTGTTCCAATATGCTTTGATACTGGCATTTAATTCAAAGCTCGCATTTACAAAATGAAAAGTAAATACAATTTAAAAACGTATAATTAATTCAGGAACAACAAAATAATGTTCTCGTCAAGTTTAAAATAATTACACCATGGTGAGGGGAGAGACCTTCCTTCATGTTAATGTGCTTAAGGCCCCACAATAAAAACTAAAATAAATAAGATGCCTAGAAGAACAATATATCTTTGGAATAAATGCAACTTAATAAAATTACACCAATCAGCTTCTAATTTCCAACAAAATTTCCTAAGTAAATTCAGCATAGTTAGCCCTGTAGAAGAAATATGGAAGGAAATAAAAACAAATCTAAAAACCATAATGGATCAGAATGTTCCAACAAAAATAACTTCAAATAGAATTAATAAATGCTGGTTCAATTTTAAACTTAAAAAGTATTGCAAACTAAAGGAGAATTTATTTAAGAAATTTAAGGCTACCAATTCAGAAAGGATACACAAAAAATACTTAAAAATTAAACACCTGACACAGAAACTTAGCCGTAACCTCCAAAATAATTATATAAACAGTGTGATAACTAAAGATAACAATAAAAACTTATGGTCCTTTATCAAATCTAAAAAAATGGAGCCTTCAGGTATAGCCACACTAAAAGACTCAAATAATAAAACCTATAATGATAATGAAAACAAAGCTAATATCCTTAACAAATATTTTGCATCATCATTTTCTGCCTCAGGCGACAAGGAAATTTCAATAAATTTAAATAAATTGGAAGAAATAGGTAACATAACTGTAGATGAGATAGGTATACATTCACTCCTAAAAAACTTAAAAATAAACAAAGCTGCTGGACCAGATGAATTACCTGCCAGGTTATTAAAAGAATTAAGCAATGAACTGTCCCCAATCCTTGTAGTTCTTTTTCAAGCCTCTCTAAA
>MUZC01000099.1:281410-347164 GCA_002072015.1 Radix auricularia | reverse complement strand
GATACAATATTACTAGACTTCTCAAAAGCATTCGACAAAGTTCACCACCTTAGTTTGCTCAAAAAACTTAAATACTTTGGAATCTCAGGTCCCTTGCATCACTGGATCCAAGATTTCCTATTGGGTAGGGAGCAAACTGTAATAATTAATGGTTCTAAATCTACACCAATAAAGGTTAACTCAGGAGTTCCACAAGGAACTGTCCTAGGTCCCTTACTATTTTTAATTTATATAAATGACTTACCCAACAATATCTCAACAGGAACTAAAGTTAGGTTATTTGCTGATGATTGTATAATCTATAGAAAAATCAAGTCAGAACAAGATAGCAAAATTTTACAAAAAGACTTAGATGAATTAATAAAATGGGAAACTAACTGGAGTATGTCCTTCCACCCAGAAAAATGTCAACTGCTAAGAGTAACAAAGAAAAAGAAACAAATAAATTCAAAATATTTCATTCATGGAAAAGAACTAACCCAAACTACAGATGCGAAATACTTAGGAGTCATAATAAATGAGAAACTATCTTGGAATCCCCATGTCAATGAAGTTATTAAAAAATCTAACAAAACCTTAGGCTTTATAAAAAGAAACTTTTACAAATGTAACAAAGATATAAAACTAAAATGCTATCTCACCCTGGTGAGACCTATACTAGAATATGCATCTTCAGTATGGGACCCATCCACCAAAGAAAATATTGATAAGTTAGAACAAATCCAAAAAAGAGCTGCCAGATTCATTACTGGAGAATATTCAAAACTGACAAGAGTAACACCATTAGTTAAATCATTAAACCTTGAAACACTAGAGGATAGAAGAACCAAGAGTAAATTAGTAATTATACATAAGGCAATTAATTCTAATTTAGAAATACAACACAAAGATAACCTAATACAACCCTCAAATAGACATAAAGACAAAAACACCTTTTTTATTCCATATGCAAGAACAAACACATACAAGTTTTCTTTCTTTCCGTCCGGTATTCGGGCGTGGAATGGGTTGCCTGAAGAAACCAGGAAAGCCACCACTTTATCATCTTTTAAAACTCTAGTAAGAATACAGGACTAAACACAAACCATAGAAATACGTAGGACGCAATAATCTTCTGTACAGAAGGAGCGTCTGTAACATATAAGATAAGATAAGATAAGTGATATACCCTCTAAGGTTTGTTGGTCTGTGTGCTAAGTAAAAAAAATCTTGTGTGCAAAGTTGCTCAGCATCCATTATTTGTGCAATATTTTACCAAATTTACAGCAAAACTGCTGAGAGGCATCGGTCAAAGGGAAGCTTAAAGGTAACATTGGACCCAAGGTAAATTTGGTATATTTTAAAAAACTATTGGTAACATACCCCTCCTTTTTTTGAAGTATCTTTTTCATCTATTATATTACTTTCAACAGTCTTCTTCACAACACGTTGTATTGAGTCCACATTTCCATGAAGATCATCCTGTTTTAAAGAAATATAATTAGAAATGAAGTTAGACTGACATCAGACCAAATATAAAAATGTATCCTCAGCCACTGCCATCATCAAAGTAGTAGCCTGGAGATAGTCAATTATGTAATAAAATACAAACAACATGTCTTTCTTATATAGCTATTCAAGGTATAAGATGATTTGGAATTACATGTATTTGTTTTTTTCCTTGTCCATAAGAAGAAAAATTTAATTTGACCAATTGCAATAAGAAACAGGAGGAGCGGTGGTCAAGTAGTAGTGCACTGGACTACCGAACAGCTGCAAGAACTTGGTACTGGCAAGGCCCCTGGGGCATTGTGCTAACCACACAATCCCCTGCTCATGTGAGGTCAATGAAACTTGTTAATGTTACTTCACTTGCCTCCATAGATCTTCATGGTCCGTAAGGGATCATATTCAGCACACAAAAAAAGAGAAACATTTTCTTTCATTACTTCAGTTGCTTTTGATAGCATCATTACCAGAAGAATATTTCCCTTCCACAACAGGCTTTTTCATTTAGACCACTGCCAACAGGTGAGCTTTTTATTTAATTTTTGTATTATTCTATCAACCTATTCAAACAAAACAGAAAAAGAAATTATAAAAACACAAACATGACTTGAATTGTCCAAATATTGTAATTGTAGAGCTATCTTTGGGATCATTTTATCTAAACTTACATGTTTCATTCCTTAAATTGGTATGCAGCTTGTGAACTTTTTAAAATATTCAAACCAGACATAATAAATCACTATTACATCATTTTGAAGAGAGAGAAATTGCTGTGCAACTACCTGGGTAGTAAAATTGAGCCCGGGTATCTGTGAAAATGTGGCTGCAATGTCTATAGCAATGTGTTTAAACTGCAGCTCGTGAGCCGTTTTTGGCTCTTCTGTGTTTGTGAACAACTTATCTAGTGAACAATTTATCAAATTAAAACTTTTACTGTAAAATATATGCCATTGAATATGTTCAAAATGAAAACACTCAGAAGAAATAGCTGTCAACAAGAAATAAAATTAAGTTGCCAACAAACTACAAGGTATTTTGAAACACCTTTTTTCTCTGACATGAAAAGAAAATATGTTAGAGCGAAAAAAATTGGTTCTTTTAGTGAATCAAGGAAAACACGAGGGCACTACCAAAGGGGCTGGAAATGAAAGACAGGAAGTGTTTAGTGTTATTAGTAAAAACAAGCTTGGGTTTATTATATGACAGGACTTGAACTTAGCTTTTAAATATACCGACTTTGAGTTACCGATGAGCAAAAGTTGATTATCTCCCCCCCCCCTCTAAAACACCCCCCCACACACACACAAACACAAACATAATCTTTTTTCTTTTCTTTTCTTTTAGTTGTTTTGTTTCCTCCATGTTAAAGAACTTTCTCAGTAACAACAAAAATAAATGAAAGTTTTAAACTGGTCAGGTGTCCGCATGCTGTTGACCTACCTGGAAGCCACTGAAAACCAATTACAATACAAACACACACCCTTGCATTCATTTGTTTTAAATTATTTTTTTTTAAATCAGTAGGCCTAGTTGAAAAACTGATTTTAATATTTTATAGTTACTACCGCTGCCTAGCGGACATCATCATTTAAGCTATGAACTGAATGAATCATTGTTGTTCACATTTTGTTTGAATGTTCAGTTTACTGTAGTTTTAGTTTATAAGCATAACGAATGCATAAAGTTTGTTGTCCATTAAAGTTCACAGTAGCATTTAATGCTTTTGTGTGAAATGAGATGCAAGGATGATGGCTAGAATGCATTGCTCTGTATATGACAGTAAAAATTATGCGCGTTTCAAAAGGGTATCCGTTCGAAAATTTGGACAGGTACCAGGGCAGCTTTTTTCAACAATATTGACAGCTCTACTTGCCATTGATCTTACAGGCCAGTTTAAAAACAAAAAGTTACATACATTTCTTATAGATATTTTATATGCATGGAGTCTGGTGTTGACTCGTATTGACACTACTTTGCCTCCAGTTTGTTATGCCCTGTATCCATCAAATAATATCCAAATTCAAGATTCCCTTTTCTGTTTTATCAGAGATTCACATTAATTTCTGTTAAAGGTATATTAAAATTGCAATGAACCTTTTGTTTACAACTTTATCAAACATTAATGTACTTGAGTGTTATATCCTCATACAATTTAGGTAGTGTGGCTGGTTGCATTTTAAAATTAAAAGTTACGAGTCTTAATGGAATTTACCTCATAAAGTGTCAAAGTAGTCTTTTGTGGATGTTCTTTCAAATAGCTCCTGTATTCTTCTGGACTAAGCCTTACATCTAAGAGAAATATATAGGTAGCTTGTCAAGTTGTTTTTTAAACTTTAAATCACTAAGTGAAGCATTGTGATATGACATGATGATAAATGATTAATAAAGTTTGAAATATTGTAAAGATAGCTATTCAAACAATTACAAATAATCATTTTTATATCAATTTCAATTTTTAAAATCAAAGATGTGAAAGCAAAGGTTGTGAGTGTTTGAATAAACTAAAAGCCATAAGTAAACAAATAAAAAGGAAATAAATGTTTTTTTTGTTTTTTTTTGTTTTTTTTTTTGGGGGGGGGGTTAATTCCAAAAAAGTACTTCCCTGTTGTACAAATAGTAACAATGGGAAAAGGAGAAGAGTTTTATATTATATATTTTATATACATTAATTAGAAAAGCACCTACCTAAAAGCAAAGCAAAATTGTTTTTTTAACATTATAATTTATTCTAGTTCTTTTTTTATCTTATATGTTACAGACGCTCCTTCTGTACAGAAGATGATTAAATCCTACGTTTATCTATGGTTTGTGTTTAGTTCTGGATTCTTATTAGAGTTTTAAATGATAATAAAGTGTTGGCTTTCCTGGTTTCTTCAGGCAATCCATTCCACCCCCGAATACCGGACGGGAAGAAAGAAAACTTGTATGTTTTCAAATTTATTTTTATATTTAAATATTTAAAATGCAAACAAAATATTTGCTTCAAATCATGTTCCACTTTAAGATATTAATGCTTTAAGAGCATAATGTAACTAAAATTAAACACCCTTTAATTCTCAAATCCATAGCTTCCCAATGTTATACCTTGGAGACCATAAATAAAGATTTAATTGAGACTGGGAACTTACTTGAATCGTTTGGTTCCAAAATTGATTGTGCTGTACTTGGTGTTTTGTGTGGATGAGAAGACTTTTCTGCCAGTTGTATGAATAAAATAAATTAGGAAGTGGAAAGTGTAAATCTACACATCATTCTATCCATTTCATTTTTGTAAAGCTTTAAGAAGGTATTTTTAATTAATATATAAATATTTTAAACATTTACCAATCTGTTATTGTTTTCAGAACCCTTACTATAATCACTTGCATACATACGTAAGATATTAACATTTGGGGTTGGGAATATTCATTGAAGCCATTTCACTCACATGAACTTTTAAGTATTATATATGAATATAATATAAACAATGCAAATTTAGTAAGCAACTTAATCCCTAATTCTGTATCAAATCAATAATCAGGTCTTAAAATAACTTATCAAAGTGTCTCGAATTCATTTATCTGAATTTCAATTTTTTAATTATTTGTTAGATGGAGATCTTTCACCTTCCAGCTATAAAGATAGATAACTCTGTAATCCTTTGACAACTTCTTAAAGCTTTAATTAAAGTAGTCGATTATGTCTTAAATATTCATTTTAATCTTTGGGGATTTTTTCTGCATGATTTAATACAGTAGAAATTTATTCAGCATGATGCTTTAAAAAGGCAGTATTTGTGTATAGATTACCTATTTTAATGGTGAACAAAACTGACAATTTGATTAAAATCAGATTTTAAACAACAATAACTGGTTTTCACAATTCATTTTGTATGTATTTTATCCTTACTTTCAACTTAAAAATGAACTCACTTGAGCGAAATCGCTCGTGCTCATCAAATATGCTTGTTGGTATGATCATTGCAGCATCTTGTCCTGGTTTTCTGAATTGTCCTTCTTTAACTACACTGACTGAAAAGCGAGAAGGTTCTTTTTCTGACTCTGATGAACTGCTAGCATGAGCTGGAGTAGCAGCTCCAGTGTTCCAAGAGGCACTAGAACCAGGTTCTTTTGTGCTCTTCTTCATTATTGATTTTTTAGGGTCACTTTACTTAACTCTACAAAAGATCTACAGAAGAGAAACAAAAGCTGAACAATCTGCCCCAATATCTGCCTCAAAATTAACTGGATGATCTTTCAACCAGCTTGTTAGATAGGTTCTCCAATAACTGTCTCATCTCAACATTTTAATGCGAACATTCGTCAAATGTTTACAATGTTGTGTCATTAAACAGGACATTTTTTTCTTTAAAAATGAAGCTTAAAATTCTTTAAAAAGTGAGACATTGCAAAATTTCTTAAAATTAACCCTACAGCTTTACCCTAATTAAATATTTGTTGGGTCTTATTTGAACTTAACTCTAACGCTATTAGAAATGTTTGTTTTTTGTTTTTTTGGTTGGTTTTTCTTTTTCATATTGCATGCACATTTAATCCAATCTCTTGTTATTGTTAGCATATATCATATATGAAAATTTTTAGACTCTTCGTTTTTTTTCATAAAATTAATTCATATAATATAAATAATATAAATATAAATATAAGTATAAGGCTTCAGACTTCAGATTCCCTACAACTACAATAGTCAATAGTATATAGTATATAGTCAATATAGTATATATATTTTAAAAAATCAAAGTATTTATATGTATGTATGTTTTGTCCTTTGTAGCTGACTATACCATTCAATGATTCATCTGATCCCCATGAATCATGAAACTTAAGGCAATTGAACAAATTCAAACAATAATAATAAATAAATAATAATAATTACCGTAAATTAAAAACAATTTAAAAATTCAAATGACAATTTACAATTTCACCCAATCTAATAAAATAAATATTAAGTATTAGACAATATCTAGGACATAATTCAAGAAATCATAGTTTATTTATTTTTAAATAAAAGTTCGTTTTTACCTTCAAGAGTAAAATGTCATTAATCCCGTAGTAAAGTTCCATTTATTCATTTAGATTTGATGTATATGCTTTCATTTGAATGGCGTTTACCCCGACAACTTTTTTGTTGACACATACTGCGCATGCATAAACTTAAAATATTGAAATTTAAAAGAAAGGAAAGAATAAAATTATATGTAAGGAAACAAATTACGTAGTATATAATAAAGAATAATTGGAAACTGGAATGCGCGAAATTAACTTTTTAACATCTATGCCTATAAACTTAGCTTTAACTATTTGCAGCTCACTTGCATTCAAGTGGTATCCAAAAATAAAACGACAAGTGACAAGTTGACAATACCTCAAATTGACAAAACGACACGGGAATCAAAACGACAAGGTGTCAAAATGACAATTCTTCAACGCCTCTACCATCTTTAATCAGAAAACAAACACAAATCCTCCTTCTTCCCCATCTGGCGTCTGGCATTCGGGCGTAAAATGGGTTGCATGAACAAGCCAGGAAAACAAACACACTATAAACATTCAAAACTCTAATTTTAAAAATTTAAGTATTAAAGACAAGATACAAACCATGGATAAGCATAGGACACAAAACTCTTCTTGTGTGGTTAGGGGCCGTCCATTAATGACGTCACGCGATTTTGGCCGATTTTTTACCCCCTCCCCCCCCTACGTCACGCGTCGTCACAAAATCGTCGACCCCCCCTCAAAAAGTACGTCACAAGAATTTTTCCATTTCACCAGGTACCATTGCACTCTTATCCCGTTTTAACATGATTTTCTCTGTACTTATTTGATAGCATAATGAGCCCCTACACAGCTGAAAGCCCTATAAGATTAAGTATGAATTCGGCTTGTTTTATATATTACATTTTTTTTAAATGTTTAGTTGCCATGGCAGGCAAGACAGCTAACGAACAATGCAGCGGTAATGTCAATACACATTGATGTGATTAACCTTCACGATTAAGCTCGCGAATGTGACTATTGATATTACAAGGATCATTGCATTGCTTATAGACCTAGAATATATAGATACATTATCTTATCTTCTTAGATATACAGACGCTCCTTCTATGCAGAAGATAATTGCGTCCACAGACCATGAGAGATGATCTGATGGCAAGTGATGCAGCGGTCACAGGCCACAGCTATAGGGGTTCCACGCATTGTCCCAGCCGCCTAACTATTGTCTAGTTAGGTACCCATTCGGAGCTGGGTGACTCGGGGACTCCTCAGGCCCCGGGAACAAATCCTCCTTCGGTACGACAGTCTACCTCTCGACCACCGCGTCCCACAAGACAATTCCTCAAATTGATTTCGATCTTCTAATGACAGTTTCCCTGCTAAGTATATGCACTATGCACATCAAAGGCATTTGATCTAAAATTATCACATTTGATATCACATCTTATGTTTTCTACAAATTATTAGGTATACGTTGGGAGAGGAAAATGGCTAACACTGTACAACCCCCCATTTGAACAGAAAAGTAGGGTGTCATCTTGTGCGTCGCAAAATACAGTAATTCTTGCAAGTTTAGGACTGAAATACTATGACATTATTAAAATATCCAACATTATCATAACTTTTAACTCCGAAGCTTACAATTACAAGCTTGTTTGTTTGTTTGTTGTTGTTGTTTTTTTTTTTCAATTCTTTCTTCTTCAGGATTTCACGTACGTCACACAACAGTTGTAAATATAATGTCACCAATAAATAAATAAATTATCTCATTTGGGGTAAAAAGGGAACTCTTGGGGGTAATGCTCAATCATTGTGGGCATAGAAAATTTGCTAGAATCCCCTACTTTTGGGTTAACAGTAATGTTAATATAAACTTTTATAATTTTAATATTTAGGTATTCTATTGAAACGGTTTTCTTTTCAAACCGTTTAACTTTTTTAAAGGGCCTTCAAAAAAAATAAAAAAATGAAAAAAATAATAAAATAAAATAAAGTTTCATTATCCTTAGATTATATTTTATTTTAATGCATACAAATTAAGCATTGACTATAAATCATTACTTGTAACTTCTTTGTTTATATATAAAAAAAAGTTATTTTAAAATAATACTTTTTTAAAATAACATCTGAGGTCAAAATGGAATTTTGGGGGGTAATGCAGCTTATTTGGGACATATAACATCCACTCCACTCCACTAGATATATTCAAATACAAATACGTCATGTGTACGTGTACGCTTGGTTAGATATGCCCACTATTGAGCCGGTTCCTTCCAGAAAATGCATTTGTTAAATTTGTTATCTATGTAGATTTCTTATTTACGTACTATGCGAAGACACCTAAATCCAACCTACTTTCATTTAAATTGACAAAAGTGACAATAATCTTAATCAACATGACTTGACTGTATCAAGTATCCTTTCTGTCAAATTTAAAATTAATGCCTTAAAAACTGAGTTCAGAAGAAAGTTGTTTTGTGCTCCTCTCGAATTGCGATGCCGAGAATTTGATACATTCAATAAAGTTAGTAAATACTTATGACTAATTTTAAATGGACACACTTATTATTATATTTAGAATGGCCAGAGGCGTTTGACCAAAAACCAAACGAAAAACTATAGCAAACTTAAAACTTAAAAAATAGATATTCGGTGTCGTTTTGACATACAATATCAACATATAATCCTATTCAGATCTTTTTAGACACTTGTCATGTTTGTAAAACTCGCCAGTAGCAGTTTCGGGGGGAGGGGGGTATAACCAACCAAAAAAAAAGTTCGCAGACTCCTGCCGCGAGTGAACCAAACGAAAAACTGCGATTACATCACACAAGCTTTGATCTCAACATCAAACGATGCAGGATTAAATTTCGTATGTTCTCTTTTGAATTCTCAAACTTAAGAATTACAATTATATTTAATTTTCGTGTCTTGTTAACTTACGCCAACCGGCGTCTGATAGCCTATCGACCGGCACTTTGAGAAGCATTGAATTTTTTTTTAAAAATAGTCATTAAATAAATTTTAAGTGACCAAATATTTCAGTGAAAGTTTTATTTAAAGGTACCCTTTCCATGTGACGTCACATTTCTTAAACCCCCCTCCCTCCCCCACGTCACGCATCGTCACAAAAGTGTGACCCCCCTCCCCCCCTAGGTGCATGACGTCATTTATGGACGGCCCCTTATGTAATATTTAAGCATAAGATAATATTGACTAATAAATATGTTAAACTCAACACCACGCTACCCAATCACTTCCACACTACACACATCATCAACAATAAACATTGCCGTCAGTCAGACCGCTCATCCTCACACACCCATCCACACCCCCCCCTATGTCCAGGCCCGGACTTAAGAGACCTAGGGCCTCTAGGCACTTCGACTTTTGGGCCCCCAACCAACTCGAATCTTTTTTGAATACCCAACACTGGTACAGAAAATATAATTTTTAATTGACATTGATAAACAGAATAATACCGTGTATATTACTATGACTGAATACTGGAATGAATCTCAAAAATAGTTTTACAATTCATCCGTCTTCAGAGACATATCACAATGGAAGAAAGTTGATCTACATGAGAAATGTCCGGAGTAAAGTCCACAGAGGCAGAGGTTGAGAAATATTTTGCATGTTTTATCTCTGTCACGATTTTATTTATTACATTTTTGTACCCTTATATTGATCATTATAAAGCATTATTTTTTTACGAAAGTTATGATGTTGTGCCACTTCCTTTGTTACCGTGGCGCTTTATGTAATTAAGTACAGAAAAGGGTCGAACTCAGCCAAAAGGGAGGGTCAGTGCAGAGAAAAAATCTCTTTACTCCTCATCATATTCTCAATACTAGAAATACTTCTTAATTGGAAAACTTTTAAAGGGCACTAGCCCAGTTTGCTAACTGAAGATTTAAGTCAGTCACTGACTCGACCACCCTATATTTTAGCAATAAGTAATGCAATGAGAACTGAGTTGTCTTTAAAAAAAAAAAAACTAACACCCTTATTAAAACGAGGTCCAGGAAATTTTTTTCACAGACAGCCACAAACACTGCATATTTTGAAAAGTTAATTCAATGAGAACCATACATTATGTTTAAAACTGAAATTCAAGTAAATGTGTGAATTTTGTGCAATTTCAACACTAAAAGTACTATAATTATGTCCTTGAAATCTAATTAATAACATTGTTGTGCTGTTTTATATGCAATATATGTAGATCAAAGTAGTCTGAATATACGATATTCTCTTCTCACCTGACAGCCAGATGCAGCCATCAATAGAGCCACATATGGCTCGCGAGCCATGGTTTCCCGACCCTGGCCTTAAACTTAATTTTTTACTTTTTTAAACATTACTTTCAATGAAGTTTGGACCTATGTTAATGTAGAACACTTATAAATAAAATAAACTTAAATCACTTATAAATAAACTCAAAGGCAAAGTCAGTGTAGAATGCGAATTGAACATTTATTTATACGTTTCTGACAACACACAAGGGCAGCGGCGTAGCGTAGGTATGTGCTGCCAAGGGGAAGAACCCAAATTCGCTGCCCTTCTCCAAAAATGTCCTATACAGGCGCTCCTTGCCACAAAAGAAAAATAAAAAAAAAAACATTTAAAAACGATGCTTTTAAAAGAATAAACCATTGAACTACTCCAACACCCCCCCCCCCGTTGCTTACTTACGTTGAAATCAAATTTGAATCAATTATATGTACCTCACATTAGTGTCCTGTTCCTACAATACTTTAGCCTCAATGTCTTCAGCTCATTAGCCAATAGCAGTAATATCAGAAGACTTTTATTATGGAGTTTGAAGTTTTTCTGTTATAATTATGCAAATAAGTTATAAAATTTAATTGAAATAAACTGTCCATATAATTTCTTTAAATTCGGTAACAAAAGGAACTTATTTCAATTGTTTAAATTTAGGGCTGTTATCGATTAAATTAAAATTAATAGTTAACTTGTGAAAAATTACAGATTAATTAATCGATAATTTTCTTAAAGCTAAAAATAAAGATGTAAGACGCCATTAAACTGAAAATTTCAAGGGGAGTAATAAAAACAGGCAATTGTTTTTTTTAAAATTGAGTTATTTTTAAAAGTTAGTTAAATAATGCATTAAAGTTTAGGCACTATGATGAAAATTTCAAATTAATTTAAAAAATATAAAAGTAATACAGCTTTATAGAAATTGTTTGATGATTAACAAAAACATAAAAATCATCTTTTTATCCCAAGTGGTTCAAAAGTTATTATTTTTTTCCTAAGACCTCATCATCACTTTTTCCATTATATTGTTTTCCTTCACGTTTTGTGCCCTCTTAAGGCATTTCCATAACTTAAGTATTTAATGTAGTTTACTTTAAAAATATACTAATGTTAGCAGATATATTTAAATACAAACAGTTCAAAATAATGTCAAGGAAATTTAATTTTGTTATTGTTAATTAATTAAAAACAATGTTTTTTTAAAAAATATCATTTCCTTTTAAAACAGGTTTTTTAAAAAGTTTACAATTTTAGAGTCCGTTTTTAAATGGAGTAGTTTGTGCGTAAAATACAAAGTATTATTAATTATTTATTAATAAATCGAAAATTAAAAAAACAAACTTTTCTTAATTTTAATCACTATTTTATCGATTAAAATTATTTTAATCGATAAAATGTTTTAGCGATTAATCGAGAAATTAATCTGTAATTTCCGCAGCCCTATTTAAATTGAATTCATAATTATTATTATTACATACTAATTTCATTTTTCATGCGTATCAATTAAAACTATGTAGGCTTGGCTACAGGGTTTGGATCAAATCCGAATAATTCTGAAATAAAAGCTGATTTGAACATTTTATTATTAATTTTGTAACATATCTTATTAACTTAATTTTTCTTCTTGTGTTCTAAAGCAGTGGTTCCCAACCTTTTTTTTAGATGGCGACCCCTTTTTATGAAAGCCACGTGACCTGCTACCCTCATAAAATTTAAATAAGTCATTTTCAATCAAGTTTTTACAAAGTAGAACAAATTTGTATTATAGTGAATAGTTGGCGACCCCAAGAAAACCCCCAGGTTTTAAAGGACATTAGCCTAGGTTGCTAACTGAAGGTTTAAGTAAGTCACTTATTAACTACCCTATATTTAAACAATAAGTAAAGAAAATGAGGTCTGAGGTATAGTTAAAAAAACCTTCAACTTAAATTGTTACTTCTTTATGTACCCTTGAGCCTGTATTAATGAACAACACTTAGTAAAATAACGTAAGTTACAATCACTTATAAATAACCCAAAGGCAAGAGTAGAATGCAAATTGAAAACATTTATTTATACAGTGTCTATCTATAATTTGACAACACACAAAGGGAACCTCAATAGTAATAATAGATCAAATGCCATTATGTCCCATAAAAAAAAAGGTTCACTGGGAAAATAATTATCAATGCAATAAAATGAGAGGGGGAATAACTTTCAAAGTATATTTTCTGCTGTAGCACACACCTCTGCACAGGTAGCACACACCTCCGCACAGGTAGCACACACCTCCGCACAGGTATGTCAAAACAAGTCAACTGATATCTATTTTTTGGACAGGCCTATTGTAGCAACAAAAGATTTCCCCCAAAATTTTTTTTACAAAATGTTTCATGAGCTGTTATGACAAAATGTTGACTTCTTTTCATGACTGAATTTGAACGATGGTTTCCCACACTCCAAGGTGTTGTGGACATGACTGAATTTGAACGATGGTTTCCCACACTCCAAGGTGTCGTGGACATGAATGACGGTGAATTAAATCATGAGCGACTCTTCCCTTCCTCCCGCACAAAGGATGAGGAAAAAAATCACCACGATAACGCAAAACTGACCCCTCTACATTTAGATTTTAAAAATACATTTCAAATACAATCTCATGTGTATATATTTTTTAAAACCATAAAATGGCAAATGATCTTTGAAAATAAAGAGAAAAAAAAAGAACAGGACAAGTGTTGAATGAGGAAAAAAAAAAGATTTTCAAACCGTTATTTCTACAAGTCACAACATCTAATACAGCTTGAGTCCAAAACCAAAGAAAATTGAATTTACTATGTACAACATTATAATATAACATAATACCATACAAATAAAAGCTTGGATCCATCACCCATCCCATTGCTCTTTACAATCTTTTTTTCCTTCTTTAAATGTTTGAAATGAAAAAGCATTCATCATCTAAGTATTCACAGTACAAAAATAATTTGTATTTTTACTTACTTCCTCATTCTTTGCCTGTTATTCTATTTACACTTGAAAGAAAGCTACCATATTAAAACTGAGCATAAGCTTCATACTTAACATAAAAATATGACACAGTCGACAGCTTATCAGACTGACAGACAAATAACCTTTTTAAAAATAATTTGGTCTTTTTTTTTTAAATTTAGTCCTCAATGATTTTAAAAAAGAAGAAAAAAAAGAGTAAATTTTGTTTTAAAAACCAAACTTATGCTCAAAAGGCTCTAATTTCATTCACTCTAATTTTAAAAAAAAATCTAAAGTTAGTTTAAAATACTCAGCTTATGCTTATATTGCTACATCATTCAGTAACAGATTGGGCCACTTAAATAATTAATCTAAAATTTGCTTAAAATAGATTTAAAGTAGACAATGTACAGGTGAATATACAAACGCATTGTAAAGATTGAACTATTGCATTAATGAAAGAGATGTACATTAACAAATGATATTTTAATTAATGAAAGAATGTTCACATTTGTAAGAAACATTAACTTTCCATCAGCTTCACACATTATATGGATCATATAAATAAATGAGGTGACTTGGGGGGTATTTATCAATACTTTTTATTCACTTTGAAAAACCTTAGAAAACTGGTTAATACAGTAAATGAATTTAAAAAATTGGAAGTATGGGTACTTTTTAAGGACTAAAATAAATTTGCATTATGCAAAACACAACGAAAAAAGTTGCTTCATCTAGTGCATTTTTCAGTTATGTGGCTGGCTATTTCAAAATGACAATTACATTTTAAATTGAAGGCAAGGCAAAAAAAAAAAGAAGAATTTAAAAATTATATAAATCTCTGTGCAAGATTAAAAAAAAAAAGCTTGAGATAAACCACCTTTTTTCATGAAGTCAATGAAAAACTTTCTAAAATCTGTTATCCGCCAGCGCTAAAGCTAATGTAGACTCTTAATGCAGTGTTGGAGATGTTTAATCCACTTGTGTTTCTTCCCTTAACATGCCCTGCGGCCCTTGCTGAGGAGTTTGCTGTTTTTGCTGGTAGCATGAACGGGCTACATTTTCAAACAATCTGAAAGTTTATAATAAAAAGAAGCAAGTGATGCCAGCTTAAGTTAAAATTCATAGGTGTGTGGCCACATCAATTGAAACCAGAAGGGACATGCTACACATCAACTGTTAATGGAAAACCGGTGTAATTGACATAGGCTACGTTCAAGAAACTTGTTACCAGCCAATAACTGCACTCTCAGCGAAGCTAATTACAATATCTTGTACCAAGATGGTTGATGAAGCTAGAAAACATGCACCGGCACATTTGTAAATATCATCACTCTTGTAGTTCTAAGACAAAAATGATTTATGTGACCCGAGAGGTTCCAGTCCCCCTCTCCCTGTCAACCAGTTCTTTTAAAAAAATGTGTAGCAGGCAGATTTAGAAAGTCAACTGCTAAGATGGAGCCCAAACTTAGAGGATAGGCCAAACAGCTTTCAAGGATAGGACTAATGAGAGGAAGGGGTCAACAATGACTAAAGTTGAGAAGCTTCCACAAGCTGTAGGTGACCAACACTTTATTCAAGGGCAAGAAGATCCACCAAGTATCACTGAGTTAACATTTTCACACCACTAGCATCCGGTAAAGCTCATACTGGTAGTCTTTGATGCTGGAGGCAACCGAACTAGACCTCTATGAGGAAATACCAGGCCCATATGAGGGCGCACCAGGCCTACATGTGGGAGCACCAGGCCCATATGACTCCTTGAATCTACACCCCTCCTGATGTTAGCACTTCTTGGAAAAAAAAAAAAGAAGACTACTGTAACTTCTAAAAAATTTCCCTTCTTCCCATAATGAGAAAATCAAAGATATTGCAAACCCTTGCTATGACAGCTCACTACAGCAGCTGCAAACAATTCATCTGGGTTCAACTGTTTCCAGCTCACACATCTATTATAAAAAGAGCTGATTGTCGAACCGGCAGCATTTAGGGCACTTGAAAAGGATCTTAACAATGAATCTATCAACTTATTAGCCAGTGAGCCATGGACCACATACACACAAGAACTCAAAAGTGCATGACATTTTGCCAAAATTTTGAATGTGCACAAAATGTGCAACACTGAGGTTCTGAAATTTGTCATGTGCAGAGAGAGGCAATCTCAGTGGTAATACCCCATCTAGGAACTCCTTCCAACAATGATTCAGGTTGGCAAAAATGACATATGCCTGAAAATATAACTGTGCTGAGGATCAATATCTATGGTAAAGTGATGTTGAATGGTGCCTCAAGAAAAGTGAGCCTGGTTAATAGAAAAGAACACAGGATGCCAAAGAAACTACAGCCACCAAAAATCATCTGCTGAAAGTATGGCAGACTTAAGTAACGTAAGCTGATCAAAGTCTAAATACCTACATCATCATCTATATCAGAGACAGAAAGATGCCAAAGACAAAGCTTATAACTATGACTTCTTAAGCGGAAAATATATAAAATACTACATTACAGAAAAAATTTTGTTTGATGAAATTTGTTCAAAGTTGTGGCCATTATTAACTATTAAAAAATGCCACAATTAAAAAATGCAATTATGGAGCACTGGCACCACTGATGAAGCATGTATTCATAAACGTTTTTAACCCTGATCTCAATGGCTTGATTTTTAAAAAAATGAAATGTCCCAGAAAATCTTTAAAAAATTATCAAAGAGAATCAAAGCTCTTAAAATTTGTAAACCCCCAAATGCCTCTTGTCAATTAAAGTCTATATTATAGAAAAAGCATTTTATCATTGTGAGGTAATGTGGATAATCATCAATACTTGAAGCATAGGAGCTTCCTAGGAAAGTAGAAGAAGGATATTTGAAAGGGTTTATCAATAATGGTAGACATTTAAATATTCTTGTCATCATCTGAGGAAGTTTATGCACTACTGCCAGCGCTCCATGAAATATTTCCTGTTCTTACATACTTTTCAATCTCAGGAGCACAACGCACAAACTCATGATCCCAGAACTTGAAGTTAGGATTTTTGATCAGCTCAATAAAGGTGATAAGCAGACCCCATGGATGGGGCCGATTGACTATCAATCGTTCCAAGAGGACCCTGTTGAAAAGATTTTTTTAAATGTATATTCATATTGCTTATAAGACCATGCTTATATTTTATGTAAATTTAGTTTTAGTAACTTTTAGGTTCTGTTTAAAGGTTTAAGTTTAGAAATGTATTGTTAGATTCTAATAAATAACACATTTAACTGTAACTGCTGCAAAGGTCGCAAACTAACTTTTGTTGGTGAGATTTTAAGCATTAAAGTTAAAAGAATAAAGAAGTGTTTTAAGTGGTCAGGAAATTTTTAAAAATTTAAAAAAGATAACCTTGTTATTTGCTCCTGAATGGTTTGGTCATTAGCCTGTCTGAAGAGATACAAGAGAGTGCAGCTGAAGTAGTGGGTATGACTGTTAGGGTATCTCAGCTGATTGGCAATGGCAGTCAAAAATAGATAGCGCCCTGAAATGGTTAAAGAGGAACACAAAAGGTGAATATAGAGAAAGACTTTTTAAATCTAAAAAAAGATTTCCAAATTTTATGCCTCTATTAATTTAGCCAATAAGAAAGAAATGAATTTTGAAGCTTAAAATAGAGTGGAATTTTAAAAAAGAGTGGAGAATTGAAAATAGACAAGATAAATATTAAACGATGCCACATTTATGCTAAGAGTTACACAAAAATAGTAGTCGTTTTTAAGGTTTTGTTTTTTTTTTCTTACAATTTTTGAACTTTTAATCAATGAATTAAAAAAACAACAACAACAAAAAACAATTAGTATTTCATGGTTTTATTTGAAATCGCATGAGATGAAATTTAAATTGAAAACCATTTATAAAAGATGCTACCTTCAGTGTCCAAATTAACAGCCAAATTTTGGAAAATATCCATGTGAGAACTTGGTGCTATGGTGCTCATGCTGACTCCTTTATTTTGAAGCAGTGGGATCGCCTGTGTCCCCACATATAACACCAATGCATTTATCAGAGGGATATCATAGCGGCTTCCCTGGGGATTTGCCTGAAAACAACAAAAGAAAATAGTTGGGGGGAATGGATTTTATTTATACAACATTGTGTAATTGATGATGATTCTATTTATATAACATTTATTTCTACATTTGATAGTTTTAATGACTGTGAACTTTGGATAATGAGGAGACACACACAATTTCCATTGTTAATTTCATTTAATGACAATACCTGCAGATTGCTCTTTAACTCAGACAAAAATGTTATCGGTGATCTTGTCTTCAAGTAAGAGTCCAAATCCTGAAATACAGCAATTATTAACTTCCAACTAAAGATTACTTTTGGAGTTTCCCCTGTAATCTACCAAATATAAATAATTCTCAAAGGAAAATAAAACATTCACTAAAATATCTGAAGATTGCATGAATTATGCCTTTGTTGTATTTTCATACTTGTTTGAATTTAAATTTACTTAATCTAAAAATGTGGGGAAAATTATATAGTCATTTGTGCAGTACTTTTTACAGGTAATACATTTTATTTATAATTTCCTAAAAAAATATTGGACAGATGAGTGAATTTCCAACCTACTCAAGTTAATTGACTGAGATACTCTAAAAAAAATGCACTTTTATAATAATCACAAAAATCTAATAATTATATTACTATTAGAATATTCATGTGTCCCACCTGATTTTTTATATTATGGATCAAATTTTTAAAAATCTATTTTAAAATTTCTGTCCAACAAAATAAATATCACTAACAATCTCACATATGGGGTGGGGGACATTGAAAAAGTTTATCTGGGTTATTATAGTAGGATTACTGAATTGTTTAAACTTATGAATTATTTATTTTATAACTCCTCTACCTTTTTGAAAGAAGCTGGTTGTATAAGTGAGACAATATTGGTTAAAATCCTAGGGGCCTTGTTGATATCAGGCAGGTGCTCCACAACAAGATTGACAGTGAATGGATCTGGCAGTCTCATTGTTCGAGGGAAAGCACTGAGAATAAGGTTGCGCATCTGAATGCAGTTGGGTGGAATAACATCACAGAATGTGTAGTGATAGTCACAAAGAAATTCAGGGAAGTCATGAAGCAAAACCAGCAGAACCCTTAAGGTGCCCTGAAAATTAAAAAAAAAGCTCAATTAGAGTTGTAAAAAATATTTAAAAATAAAAATCTTACACTAATTTATCATAATACATGTTATAAGAAGCTGTACTTGCCTTGTAGAGAAGTTGCATTGGTTTAGTCATGTCTGCATTTCTCAAGAATGGACCCAGAAACTTGAAAAGGTCTACCAGCAGTTGAGCATAGAAGCCCCAGCCCTTAATAAGATAAGTAATCTATATTTAAAACAGCATCAACAATTTAAACATTCAAATTTAAGTCCATTTTTTTTTATATACCAACACAGCTAAGAAAAGGTCATCTTTTAGATATGCTTTCATATAGTTATAATGATTTGACAACTCATTTCTTTTCTTAAATGCATCAATATATTGAAATTAACATGTAATTTTATTTGTGTGTAAAAGTAGTAAGCACACTTTTTACCCATTAACTAATTTAATGTAAAATGATTGGCAGACAGGACAACTTTTAAGGTGCTGTAAGAGGTCTCATTTAAAATAAATGTGAGTGTAGAGTAGATTCCACTGTTTTTAAAGGGGAATAATTCTGATAATTTTCATTTCTTTACTATTTTTAGCTTCAGTTTAACATTCTACTTGTGCACATTTTTTAAAAACTGGGGATATATTATCACATTTTTTTGTTCTAAAGCGATTTTGTTATGTCTGAAAGATGTATTTAGTGTTTAGATACTAAAAAGATACATATTCAAGTTACAGAACAAAAAGTGTTAACATCACAGAAAGTTTGTATTTGAGCTAATGGGATTTTGTAAGTTTTTCATTCCTTAACATCTTCTACAATTAGTATTTTGTATATTGAAATGTAAATTCTTTAAAAGCTTGTCGAGGCTATTTGAATTTAAGAAAATATATATTGCCAATCTTGATACCAAATACCATTAGAGATTTAAACCAAACCTTTTGATGTGGAGTAAGAGCCAACAATCTGCCGATGAACACACGATGGGAAATCAACTCTAACCACGCATAAGCAAACCCCGGCGCCTTTGCAGGTCGCAGAATGTGAAAAACATGGCTGAGGATAAAAAAATTTCATTATAAAATACCATTTTGAGGGTAAGTAAACTATTTTTCAATAGTTGCTTCTTTTTTGTGGCTATTGTCTAAATTTATTTTCAAATATGAATAAATAAATAAAAGTACACCCTATATACTTGTTCTAAAGCCGACTTTTTAAAGACAAAATCTTGGGGGGAAAGTTGGGAGTTGGCTTGCAAGCGGGTCATAGATGATTTCTGCATGTACATTGAATATTGGTGTTGTTATTGTAGATCGTCAAGGTCCTTTTCTACATTCTACAAAATTCGAATGCTCTATCAGATGCTATAAAATATTATTAAACGTCTGCACTTACCTTATTTAATCATTTTATTTATTTTGCTAAATGTTTTAATAAATTGTTTTACAAATTTTGTTATACAACTGTTTACAAAATAAAAAGAAATTTTTAAAGTACCGGTAACTCTTGGCTAAAAAAGAGCACAAAGACAAAGATAGATAGTACAAAGTGAACAACATAATGTCCGATTAAACTTGAAGTTTTTAAAAAAATGTGTACAATTTTATTTACGCTGTTCTATTATTTTTTAGGGGTAGTTTATGAGCGGGTTACACACTTTTAATACTTTTCTNGGTGGGGGGGTGGGGGGGTTATGAACGAACGGTTATAGAACGAGTATATTACTTCATGCACCTTTTTAACACCATTTTTTAAACCTCCCAAAATTATGAACTTCTTTAAAACCTTTTATCTATCTAGGCCATAAGAGAACTGGAAAAGGGAAGCCAAGTGCCATCAGAAAAAAATCTAGTCAGACAATCATAATGCAGTACAATACAATGAACTAGGTTATATTGATAAAAAGCCAAAGAATATGCAAAAATATTTCCATTGTAAAATGCACGGTTCCATGAAGAAATTTTAGTTTATCTGCATTAAAATATTTCAGTGTAATAAAAAATTTACCAGAAAGCTGTAAGAACTTGAAAGTTAATAGCCTCCAAAATAGGCTCTGGAGCATTTAGTTCGATGAAGAGCATGATGAAAATTCTGTGGTACGGGAGCTGTTGGAACTCAGTGTAACGCACCTCATGGTCCTGCAGCAGCACACCCGCCATTATGCCCAGCACCTGAAGAAAAAGTTATGAAATCATTATCATAACTACTTATGCCTATTCCAAAATAAATTATTTGGATACAATATACTACATATAATTTTATTGTGTTTTGGTTTTTTAAATACTAATTCAGTAAAATTTTATGAGATTTAAAAAAAAAAAGAATCTAAATATGAACAACTTATTTTTTTCACCTTGTTAAGCAGGTTAATCTTTGTGACTGTATTGGTCTCGCCAGAGTGTTTAACAAGTAATGCAATAAGGCGGACAAATGCATCCAATGTGTGAAAACACTTAGCTCGAATCATGGTTGTTGATTGTCCTGGTTCACCAAGTGCTCGGTAACAGAGGTCTACACACATCTCAGTACAAAGTCGAAAGAAGCGTGTGATCAGATCATCTGTCTTAAGTATGCCTTGTGTGTGCATCTGAAATATGTTTTTTAAAACCTAAATGCTATGTTTACATCTTATTCACACTTTAGAAAGAAATAGAATATCCTCGTTATGAAGGTTTATTTACAAAACTTAAGTAACAATTTTTTTACCTGTTGGACAAAAGCATTGAATGCCTTAAAGCTGTCTCGGCCTGCCTGAGGTGAGTGGTACATGTTGACCCATTCACGAAGGAGGTACTCTGTTTTTTCATGAAGCCCAGCAGGGTCATCAAATTCCCGAGCTTGTGTGATTCCTGTTTGCATCATTGAGGTCACACTGCCTTGTGCACGGTCCATAAGACTGGAAGGATCAGATGAGGAGCTGCCACCTACCCTTAAAGATTCAATGAGTGCAGGAAGGCCATCTGGCTGAGCTTGGCGTGAACGAGAACCGATCATATTCAGGGCTTCAATGCTGTTGGTGAAGTCAGACTACAAAAGAATAAAAATCAAACGTTGAGTGGTAATTTAATGAACTTTTTTTAGGACTAATAAAAAAACATTTTTCAAAGTATCTCTACATGAACTAACTTATTTGAGAATGAGAACATGGGATATTTTCAAGATTCAATGGGATACTTTCAAGATTTAATCAAGTTTTGGTGTAAAATAATTTAATCAGTTGTGAGGGTTACTTTGAGATCATAAGTTTTGGAGAAATTCTCTGAAATAAACTTACCTCTGAATAAACCACCTGTTGAGGTGCACGAGTCTTATCTTCCACACACAAGCGTTGCATCAGTTGGGTCGTGAAGTTAATGCCAATCTGATTAAGTCCATTTTCCATCAAAGAGGATAAGTAGACATCATATTGAGGCATGATGACAAATCCATTTCTAATCAGTAACTCTACTACATCCAGATTGTAACGGTTGTCTTCTCTACTCTGCATAAGGCATCTTAGTAGATAAAAAGCAACAAATGTTATTAATTTAAAAAAAAATATTTGTAAGCATAATTTGTTTATAAAATTATGCATTTATTAATATCCAGCAAAATGCATAATGAATTTGCTTTATTTGAAAGAGAGGAAAAATATTTATTATCAAAAGTATTTCCTGAAAAATATATTTACTTAAATAAAGGCATACAAAAAAAGACTTTACCTGGTAACTTCTTTGGCAATCCAAAGGATACCAAAAGCCCTGTGTTCAGCAAAGGTCTTTAGTACAAGCAAATGACATTCTCTGAATCTAAGTAGTGTTTCACCATCAGCCATATTTGTCATTGCGTATTGTTCAGTGAGCCCCTCCACAGCCTGAAATCATAAGTGAGAAATAATAATTGTAATAAAAATATATACTTTGATGACAATTGTAGAGCTGACAATAGTTGTATAAAATAATATTTAAGAGTAAATATAAGGCTGGGTTGCCAAGTCAATAGTGCACTCCCCTCACAAGCTGAGGGGCGTGGGATCGAGCCCATGCTAAAGCCACTATTAAAATGTTGATGAATGACTAACGCTTAGAAGGCCTTCCGCTAACCTGGAGAGGGATGGGAGCCGCCAGGGTCTACCAAGCCCGAGAATGCTTCAATGGAAATATTAGAACCCCTTACGACCTAAAGAAAAAAAGGTTAAGAAACAAGGCCTTATGATTTAAAGTGTCATTGTAATACAAATACCTTTTGCACTAGTTGAGTGGCTGTGTTTTTATCTAGTGTGTTCCGGGCCACATTAATAGCCTGCATCAGTTGTTGCAGATGAGGAATGAACAATGTAGGATTAGCCATCAGATGCATATGGGACTCAATCTCAGATACCATTTTCTCATAAAGATGAATGAGCTCTTCTTGACCACTCATCTAAGAAGGAAAGTGGATATTTAGATTTGTCTTCCTAATTTTAAATTTAAACTAATTTTGACTAAATGTAACAATATGGGTTTAAGTTTCACATCATTGAAACAAATAAAGCAAAATATTCAAGCTTTTAATCAAATTTTAAAAGTTTATTTTTATTTTAACAAAATAGTTTGTATAACTTTTGTTTCTTTAATGTTCTTCATAGGGTCTATTTTTAGTTCACAAATTGAAAGATATAAGCTTTCATTAAAAATGTATCTCTTGAAAATGTAATTACTGAAGTAGCTGGCCTTGAATCTGTCACCGGCTGGAATCCTGGGATGTTCCTTGAAAACTCATCATAAACAGCCAACTGTTGAGATGTGACTGAGCCAATCTATTTTTTTATAAAAAATAAATTAAAGTTATATTCTAGACAAACAGAATTCTAAAACACATGTGCAACATATAATATATTATAACTGAAAGGAGTGAAAAAAGCAAGGATGTTTGAAATTAATCAAAATAATTAGGGTAAAGGGAAACTTTGCTTGCTCTATTTGAGTATGATAAGACTGAAATGTTTGGTAGTATCTGTTATTGGGTTACTAATATAAAAGTTTAGGGCTGCTGAAATTAACGATTAATCTCTCGATCATGTTTTATCGAATTTTAATAGATAAATTAGCTATTAAAATTAAAGAGAATGTTTTAAACAACTTTTTCGATGTATTAATAAATAACTAATAATTAATAACAGTTTGCTTTTTTTACGTACAAAATAATCCACTGTAAAACAAAGATTTTTAAAGTGTAAACTTTAAAATAAGCTGTTGTTAGAAGGAAAACGATATAAAAAATTAAACATTGTTTTTACTTAATTGACAATAACAAAATTTAAATTCATTGACATATTGAAAGGGGTCGCGGTGGTCGAGTGGCAAGCGCGCTCGACTGTCGTTCTGATGGTCACGAGTTCGAATCCATGGGAAGCCATGGACTTCTTCCTGAGGCCTAGGGCGTCCCCGAGTCCCACCCAGCTCCAAATGTGTGAAAAGCGGCGGGGTATGGCGTGGAACCTTTAGCCGTGGCATGTGAACGCTGCATCACTTGCCAAAAAATAACTGCTGCCTTGCAGATGGTCTTGGCTGACCAAAGGCTATGGAAGCAAATCCAGAAAATACAGCAGGCTGAAGTCGGAGACCATGGACCAATTGGCGCAAAACTCGTGGCACGCAAAACTCAATATTCAATATTGAGAACAAAGAAGAAGAGAAGACATATTGAACTACTTAGATCTATATTTAAATTTAAAAAATGTCAATGGCCTGTTTTTGTTACTTCCCTTCAAATTTTCAGTTTGAAGATAACATACATCTTATTTTTAGCTTTAATCAAAATTATCGATTAATTATTCCGTAATTTTTCAAACGTTAACAATTAAATTTAAATTAATTGATAACAGCCCTATAAAAGCTGTATAACCTTGATGTAAATAGGCAATATCTTCGTTCATATAGAAAAAACAAAACAAATAAACAACTATTTATATACAACATAATACTCATTAAAAGAGAAATCAGGCATTTATGATTTACCTTAAGACTTATCTGCTCTGGCATTCTCTCAGTCTGGTAAGTAAAAACTTGTGGATCATAGTAACGACTTCCTTCCTGGCGGCGCCGTTTCCTAATTTCATACTCCTAAAAAAATAATTTTAAAATAAAATACTTAAACATTAATTTTAAAAGGTTTTTTTTAAATTATAAAATTACATATTAGCATTTAACGGATATCAGTATTAGATATTGCAGTGACATTTTTTAAGAAACTACAATATTTAAAAATAAATATTCTCTAGGTAAAAAAAATAAAGTTATACATACTGTTGCAAGTTTCTTATCCATTTCAGCACCAACTCTCTCAACCGCTAGTTTCTGAATATAGTTGGCACAAATTTCAACATTGTCATTGGCTAATATGACAGCTGCGTCTTCTATTGTTTTCAGTTGTGAAGCATTTTGTTGCTTAAGAAATAAAAAATACAAACAAGTATTTTAGTGTACTCCAATATTTTATTTCTTTTTTACTCTCTACATTAGGACTTCTTCCCTTTATCCCGATTTGCCTAGTCCTAACTAAAAAAACCAACAAATAAAACATTGAGAGTAACCATGATATGTATGGTAGAAAATCGTCTATTTCAGTGGTTTCGAACCTGTGAGTCGTACATAGGGGTCGTGATGGGTTTTGTGGGCCGTTGACTAAAAAATATTCACCACACTGCAAAATTACGCTATGTTTTAAAAACTATATTGAAAATTACTTATAATCTTTATGGGATACTTATTTGTCTGGGCAGCTGAGAAGCCACCAGATAACTAATTCAGCTTAAGAGATAGCCAATTTCAACATCTGCCATCTTTACAGTCAAGTGTAGTAAAGATACTCACCAGCTTATTAGAAGGTAATTAGATAAGTATGGTTAACAACTAAGAAGGACATTAAAAAAATAACAACAGAGAGATCAGTCCGACACATCTCAAATTCATTAGTTGGCACAATTGTTTATCTTGATATTTATTTAAAAAGAATTTAATTTGGACATGGCAATTGACCATCTTTAATTTTGTCCATATATAATAAATATACAAAGTTTACATGAACTCATGATGTGAGTAGAATTATTAATTTCAACTTGATAATTAATTTTCAAGTTCATGAGTTTGGCTGTTTTGGTTGAGACACACTAAAATAAAATATTAATGAAACAAATGCAACTGTCCTTTTCCTACAAGAGATTATAACCAAATATTTCATTTTAAACTCACCCCTCTTATATTGCTGACCAAAGCTGCCTGTATGGCTAACTTTAGTTGCTGAACCATTGGCTCCCTAGAAGTAATCAGAGCAAGTCCAGCACACACATTTCGACTCATAGCTTGAGCAGCAGTTCGCATTCGAATTTCATCAGAATCCAAAGCAAAGTCCTGAAATTGAGACACTTCCTTTTTTTTATAAAGTTACATGAGGACCTATTGCTTCCCAAATTTTGGGAAAGTTACTTACATTTTATATTTTTTGTCCTGCTTTTCAAAAATAGTAAACCTTCTTTTTCATAATTTATTATACAAGAGGAGAAATGTAATAGTTTGTTTTTCTTTAAATAATATTTTAATATAGCTTTTGATTTTGGAGACCCTTTTAAAGAGGAAGAGAAAATTGGAAAGGAAAAATTTGTGTTTTTGCCAAAATAAAAAATGTAAAAAAATAACTATTTTCCTTGTAACTAACAGCTCCTAGAAAAATTTAGGCCAAGAAAAATTGTGTTTGTCAAAAGGTTTACCAAATTATAATAATTAAAATCTCCTTTAAATTTTATATCAATCGATACTATAAATGTGTTTTCAAATTTTAGGCCTATGTTTGATAGCAAAGACCCAAGCAATATAAAAATTTGTATGGTGAACTGTTTATAAGAATTACAATCCACAATGGAATTATTTCTTTAAAAGGGTAAATTTAACAGCAGCTGGTAAAAGAAAATTACACCTGGTCCCACAATATCAATTTAAGCTCTCAACTTAAATCAATCTATGTAACTGAAATTGGTAGCAAATTTTTTAAAAATTACAAATACTGAAATAAAAATCCTGAACATATTAAGATGTCATATAATGTTGAAAATGGTTATAATTCGTGTCATTATTGTGGGTATTTCTGCTTCAATCATTCATACTTATTAACCAACCCAAAGAAGCTGCATTCACAAACTAAAGGTAAGAATAACTACCTTTTTGACAATCTGTTCAGTTGTTGCAACTGCAACTTTAATAGCTCGATCCGTGATTGGTACAATAAAATCTTGCATTGTACTTTCAATAGCTCCAATGACACTATTTCTCAAAGAGACATTTGCCTGAATGTACATCACCTGAAATAATTGAGATAAAATAGGCATTACAATGTCTAAATTTGCTTGAATTTAAATTACCATATATACTCGTTCTATAGCCCGTTCATTCATAAGCCAACCCCCTTCTTTTAAAAGAGAAAAGTATTAAAGTGTGTACCTGCTCGCAAGCCAAGCCCCCAAAAATAATAGGACAGCGTAAACAAAATGGTACACATTTTTTTAAAACTACAAGCTAAATCTGTCATGATTGTTTACTTTGTACTAACTATATTTGCCTTTGTGCTCTTTGTTAGGCAAGAGTTACCAGTATTTTTTTAAAAAAATTTTTTGTTGAACAGTGGCGAAAGAGCATACCTTAAAATTTGTTGTTGAAAACAAAATTTATTAAAACATTCACAAAAATAAATAAAATTAACAAATAAGGTAAGTGCAGATGTTTAATTTAATAATATTTAATAGCTTCTGGTTGAGAAACCGAATCTTGTAGAATGTAGACCTTGACAATCTACAATAACAACACCAATATTCAATGTACATGAAGAAATCACTTATGACCTGCTCATAAGCTGATCCCCCAACTTTTCCCCTAAAATTTGTCCTAAAAAGATCAGCTTTAGAACAAGTATAAACGGTATATTTTTTAAATATAAACATTCTTATTACATACAAATTTTTTCAATATTCTTTGAATTTCAATTGTTTAATGTATATAGTGTATATCATTATTATACATACAACACAAGCTGACAAACCTGCTCATTAATAACAATGTATTGCTGGAGGAATGATGCCAGATTGGTGTTAATATTGATGTCATGAATATTGAACTTTGGTTGCTGAGGCAGTGTACTGTTGGTAGGCCCAGTGGAGAGTTGAGGGATGGTATTCAATGGGGGCGGGATGGAAATGCTGTTTGGTGGAGGAGGAGGTAGGCTATGCATAGGTGGCATCCCTGGAATTGGTGGCATTGGGAGACCTGCTTGTGGCTGAGCAACTACACAATTGGAAAAAAAAAAGCATTAAACTCATCATTAAAAGAGTTCTCTAACTTTCTCATAGCATTTAGTATTTTTCAAATATGCTTATTTAGGTACTGAATTGTTGGGGAATAAACAGTCATTGCTATCTTTATTGTTTAAAGAAATAAGTGCATGGTATTAAGTAATGATCTGCTCCCTTTTTATGCCAGTGAAAAGTTTGGAGCATTAGCTTTGCCTTCAAAGACTTGAAAGAAATTTAAATGAAGATTAAAAAAACAAAACTATTTTTAAAGCAACATTTAAAAAATAATTAAACAAACCTGATGGAACAGGCTCTTCTTGTGGTTTGACAGGTGAGAGCTGATGCTCCAAGGTAGCCATTCTGGTAGGATCTCGTAAATATTTGGTTGCTTTTAACTCTGTTGAAATGTCAATGTTCAGTGTTTTACATAATACTTCAATCTCAAACTTGAGGTTTAGCTTCAGGTCAGGCTCTTGGTGAAGTTCAGCAAGGACATTCATTATAGCTAGGGTCCAAGGGTTGGGCTTACAAAAAATCTAAAATAGAGGGGAAAACAATATGACTGTAATGCATATTTTTTTCACTACAATAATCCTAGAAATCATGCTTTGAATTTACATGTTATAATTATTAAGCTTATTAAGACCGGTTAAGTGGCAATTAATGGTAGCGACTTAATTTCCACATGAGTAGACCCATGAACTCTAGTAACACTCATTTTCCACTGTTTACATTAAAATGCTTTGATATTACTGGTGCTTGATGGGGAGGTCAAAATTCAAACATTTGTATCTAGCGTTCTGGGTGATTTTAAATAAAATATTCTTAGAGGGTATAACAATAGATGTCATTTGCATTAAAAAAATTTTTTTTAACTATATGGTTTCCAGGGAAACTCAAACATTCGCCTTTTAATTTTTTAGGGTAAATTTCAAAACGCGAAGGCTTTTTTAAATTAATAGTTGTGGCTTTCAAATTTAAAATTTAGATAATTTATAATGTTTTAAAAATTTGAATAATGGGACTTTTCTATAGATGCACTAGTTTAAAAAATAAAAATACATAAAAAGGGTCTCCATTTTTAGGTCAAAATTATGGGTTATGGGGTGTATTTTTATCTTTATGTGTCTTAAGATCACACAGAAAAATATGGAGTAATTTGCTCATTTATTTAAAAAGTTGTAAGGGTTTAAACGATTGAAAAATCATCAAAATTAAAAAAAACTGGGAAAACAAAAAAACGACAACATTTATAAAAAATATTATGAAACTTTTATTTTGTAAAACTGTACATAAAATGGTCCAGTAGCTTAAGGCTAAGCTGGATCTTTCTAATTATTTTCTAGCTCCCCTCATCTTTTCCTCATTGTCTCTTTTACATATTTTGCTTTTACTCTTCACCTGTAATTTTCGATTCTTAGTGCACTTATTTCATTTTCAGCTAAAAAGTACTTAATAGCCTCAATCATTAAGTTGAATTTTCATTGCACATATAAATGTAGATCTTAAATTATTTTTTAACTTTTGGAATGCTAAGAATTATACTCTGTGACTTCCATAAAATTGAATTGAAAGCACTATAAATAGGTCTCCAATTGAAATTGCTGGGCCTGTGTTGCAGAGAAATAAAATGTCCAAGTAAACTTCTTTTCTGGCAGGGTTAGGTTTATGTACTATCTATAGATGTATCCTAGGAAGAGCCTGGGTTAAATAGAAAATCTAGTTCTTATTAATTGATTAATGATTCTGTCACTGTCAACTGCCTATCTTGTCTTATCTAGTAAATACTATTAATGCTATTACTAGCCCTAGGGACAAAAATACACTGGCTCATAGAATATTTTTTTAATTATTTGGGTAAATTTTATCACATTAGCAACAGTAGTTGTTAATTTTTCTTTAATTACATGAAAGTTTTATGTTCTTGTTATTATTACTAATTTGAATGGACGCTAAGACACTTTAGACTTAGACTCCTTAGTTTGATTGTTGATGTTGAGACTACGTGCAAGACCCACCAACACCTTCATTTTTACGTATTTCACGCTTCAGTGATTGATTAGAAAGAAGTTATCATGGTAATATAATAACATTGTGCTAAAGCCTAAATCTCAGAATTTTATAATATGAAAATAGTCTATCTCAACATTTTTTCTACAAAATAATCTTAGGTGCTATTGGTAATGGAATACAACTGTTTCACGTAGAAACATATGTAGACTATGGTAATTTCAAAGCAATAACCAATCAAAATGCTTGGTTTAATGAAAGGCAAGGGTGATGTATGTGGTAAACCCATAAGAAAGTGTAATTTTTTAACAAGAATCAAGTTTGCAAGGTGGGTAAATTTTTATTGGTTAGGAATTTATATTTGTATAAATCTAGAGAAATACAGCTTTCCATTGATACCATATTTGATATGGTTGGATGATTTCAAGTACATGAATGGAGTCAGTAAAAAAGACTATTTCGTATCAAAATACAACATTACACCCCTTATAGGGTTAATAAAATAATATTTTAAAATATATTCTAACATATTATAGTAACATTTTTAATATGATTTATATTAAAAAATGGCTATAGAAACCAAATATATCAAAAACTAGAAATACTTAAAAATGTAATTTGTTTTCAAAATTTTGACCCACACCTCCTCATCAACTCGTCCACCCCTCCCAATTATCCAGTAATATGTGAATTAAAGAAACAAAATTAAAATACTATCCTTTTTTTTATATACCCTCGGATAATCTTTTTTATTGAAAGTCAATAGTTATTTCTAAAATTTTTCCAACAAAAATTAATTTCAATAAAAACCGACAAATGGAAGTTACAGTCAACTAGATTAATGAGGACCAAAGTTAAATAATTAAACTTTAATGGCACAAATGAAAATAGCAACCCTGATTCTCCATATCTTTCACACAACAATTTTAAACTAGGTTTTCCACTTAATTTTGAAACGTAACAGATGATTTAATTGTGAATGATAACTATACCTTGCTTTTGGCACATGACTCCAAGACTTTGGCAGTAAAGGGGACAACATAAAGTAGTTCCTGATTGCCCTTTTGGTAGGCTTCATAGATCAGCGCCTTAAGATTTAGATCCTGCTAAGGCAGTTAATAATACAAAGAATATCATTTTGAAAGCATAATAATAATTATTCAGACACTAATAAAAACAAGTACATTTTCCATATTAAAAAACTGGAAAGATGACAAAATAAACAGCAGAACTATTTTAATTTGTAATTTTCTTTATACAGGGATTGTTAATTAAGGCTACTTCAAACTCACCGTGGTGAGAGTAGGCCCATGCTTTATAAGGGGAATGAAAAGCATGAACAAGGGTTTAAAACAGCATATAAAACATTTGGACATGGCATGTTCACTTGTCACACAACACCAAAGGTTTGGCACTTATGTGCATGGTTGTGATTCATATACAGGTAATTTATCAATGTAATTTTATAATACATATTTAAAAAATACTTTTCTTCAAGTATTTGGTATCAATGAAATTCTTAGTTTAGGGATATGATTCGAAAAAAAAAGATTTATTTTAAGGAAATCATTTCTTGATTTCTCAGTGAATTTTGATTATACTTTGACTTATACTATGTGTCAAGTTATTCAGTGAGCACTAAATTAAATGTATTCCTCCAATGTGTCAAGTTTTAATTTTCTGAAACCAAAAGAATTTTAAAGTTTTAATTATGTACTGGATTTTAAAGAATGCATTCCTCCAATAACAGAACAAGTAATGTTAATTGATGATAGCTTTTTTTTTTAGGAAATGATTTCAGCTATAATCACTGCCAAAGAACTTTACCTCTTCGTTTTATTTTGTAACATAAAATATATTGAAATTCTTCCATGTATTTTTACTGTGTAAGATGTATGATTATCGAATGCATCTATTAATTTTTGGTAGTGTTTTTGTAAAGCGCAGTGAGCTTTAAGAAACTGCGCTATAGAAGCGTCCTATATAAATAAATAAATAAATAAATAAAACCAACTACAGTCGAACCCACTTATCTCGACCTCGGATATCTCGCCAACCCTATTATGTCGACGCTTTTGAAGTGGAGCCGCGAAATTATCTCTTTGTCTCTAAGCATTTTCTCATCGTTTATGTCGCTTCTTTTATGTCACCGAACACTAATATCTTGAATCAAATGATGGCAAAATACATCACTTTAGGTCGTGTTTTATGTTAACTTTAGTTATTTTGTTAGTAAAAAAATATAGCTTTGAATGAAAGTATGATGTTTTTGTTATTGTTCTTTTTTTTGGGGGGGGGGGGGCCCTTTGTGACGGGGGGNGTTAAAAAATGTGATGTACTTTATGGACAGCGCCTTATCAATTATTGTCAAGTCAGCAAGTAAGCAATACTTTTTACTTTAAAAATCATTCACTAGCAAACTCCACTAACAGTGATGACGTGTATTTTGTAATTATTTATAGATCGGAATATTATTATTAAGAAAACGCTTTGGTGTCACGGTCGCTTGCGTGTTGGCTCTGGTATTCTGCCGTAACACAACAAAAAATTTACTCCTGGTAATAAGCTAATATATCGACTAAATGCATTTAAGGTTAACCAGCCCTGATTAAACGGATAAACAGTTGGTGCACATATGCATTTGGTTGTTAGCAAACATGTATGTTTATTTTTTATAGCATGCCGATCACTTCAAACAAATAACAGCAACACTGTTTTTTAAAAATAAAACAACTCCAAAAACACTTACATGTACATTCACATTTATTAACGCACAACATGTACATTCAGAAATTTCAAGCACGTGTTAATATTTTGACGCCATATTGGTTGTCGTTTATCTCGATCTTCGGTTATTTCGACCCTTTTCGGCAAACCCCGTCGACATAACCGGGTTCAACTATATTTAGTTAAATAGGGGTGATAATTGTTATTTAAATAATTTTTAGTTTGCAGATAAAAGGAAGACAAGTAAAAATTTTAACTCACAGTTGTCAGAATTGGTTTACATTTGGCTAGTGTCAGCATGCCAAGCCAGTGACCCAAGTTCTTTAGCAGAGTGCGGTCAGAAAAATTAGCAACTCCCTTGTCACTTCGGAGTAAGACCTTTTTTTAAATAATAAAAGTTCTTTGAACAAAGTTACTCAAAGCATTAAAAATTAGGGCTGTTATTGATTAATTTAAATTTAATCATTAACTTTTGAGAAATTACCAAATAATTAATCAATAATTTTGATCAAAGCTGAAAATGAGTTGTATGACATCATTAAACTGAAAATTTCATAAAATGCCCATAACCCAAATAATAAAAAAAAATTTTTTTTACGAGATATTTTTATATATAAATATTTCAATTTAATGTTAATGAATTTAAATTTTGTAATTGTTAAGCATAACAATGTTTTTTAATATGTTTTAAAAAATAGATTATTTTAAAGTTTACACTTTAAAAATGGAGAAGTTTGTACATAAAAAAATAAACTATTATTAATTATTTATTAATATTTTGAAAAAATTGTGTAAAATATTTTCTTTAATTTTAATCGCCATGTTATAGATTACAATAATTTAATTGATAAAATTTTTTTACCGATTAATCGAGAAATTAATAGTAATTTCCGCAGCCCTATTAAAAATGTATCCCTTTATTTGAAATAATTGATAAGTAATCCCCAATTACTAGAAAATGTTAAAATATTTCTGAACAAAAAATGTCTGGACAGAAAGGTGTGAGGAGTAAAATGTTATTTTAATTTAAATAATAACAACATCCTAAAGCACAGTAATGCGCGCCTTTCCTCTAATCCTGAACCGCAGTAAAGCCCACCTCGAAACCACTCTCTTTAGTAATAAAATCATAGAAAGTAAAAACTCCTCAATGTGTAAGAGAAGATTTCGTCGACTTCTAGAAAAGTCGATCCTTGCTTTCCACCTGTGCTTTTGCTAGTTTCACGAAGTTTAGTTGTTTTTACCGGTTTTGGAAGATTTGATTTTGCGATACTTCTCGGTAAAAAAAACAGTATGAGACTACAGGTAAAAATATTAGTAAATTCAAGATGGTCTTAATGAACTCTTAATGTACCAAAGCGCGGTAATCCGCGGTTTACCGTTTAGTACCAAAGAACGGTAATGCGCGACTCGATAGAACTCTCTTTAGAAACGAAATTACAGAAATTAAAACTATTCAGTGCAGGATGAACGATGTTTTCGACTTCCGGCAATGGCGGCTGTTTACCTCGCTAGTGATATCACTCGATTCGCGATGTTTTTACGTTTTTTTTTCGGAGATGCGATTTTGCTATACTTTATGGCTAAAATAATAGTACTAAACTACAGGTAAAAATAGTTTTAAACTTAAAACGGTCTTTCAGATACATAAAATAACCATTCTTATTCTAAAAGATGACTTCAGTATGATTATAATAATAAAAATGGATTTAACGCAATTTTTTAAATTTTATAACCGGTTGATCGCAATTCGGGAAATTCTTATGGTACTGAGGCGGAAGTTTTCCAAAAACCTTATGGCACATTAAGAGTTAAGATGAAGTCAGTATGACCCTAAATACATTTTCAGCAATTTTAAAATATTCTTAATCCAAAATAGAAGATTATTGCATCTATTATATTCCAGTGGTTTTGCATTAGAATGAAACAAACCTTGATGTTTCTAAATGTTTCTGTAATAACTTTTGATGTAAGCGTTTCTATTCCTAAAACATCTACAAAATTAGAGTAGAGGGTGTGGAAATTAGGCTCTATACTGGCACGCTTCATTACAAGATACTGAGCTACCCAAGAGACATAATCACTGCCCATGACTTCTTTCAACTCTTCAGCCTGTAAAAATAAATGTATTTAATAATGTGTTACGTGCTTCTTTTCATAATTTATATCAATCACATCATTACTAAATGAAATAATTACAGCTTCAACTTTGTACCTTAAACAATATATTTCAGCTGTACTCGATAGAAAATAAATATCATAAGTGATAAATAAAAGGCAATAATTGGTACCTTCTGATTCATATTAGCAAGGGACAAGTTATTGAAAATAAAAAAAACTTTGTCTTGAATGGCTTCAGAGGGAACCATGACATCGTTATTCCCTTGTCCCGCTAGCAGTGTATCAATGTTTGTAGCTGTGGCAATAGATGGCTGCAACAAAAAATGTGCTTACAAAGTTTTTTTTAAAAATTCACAAATATATATTTGTTATTTTCACAAGCCTACTAACCTACCAAATGTATATCCTTTGAGAAGGGCAGGGATAATATCAAAGTAATAAAATATTACCTACATGGAATTATGGGTTTACCAGCAAATCATTCCTGTTTAAAAGTCTATGGTTCACTTTATAAGAATTACCTTTGCAAAAGTTGCTCCTCTCGGGGCTGCTGATATAGGTGTAGGTGTGGAAGGCGTAGCTGTAGCCGGCAGTGCGGACGCCGTCAAAGCTGAGCCAGATGTAGGAACATTTTGTCCATCTAAAGGCATTGAGGATCTGACAAGACCAGGAAACATACTGACTGGAGTCAAACGCCCACTGATTTCACTTAGCATGCCAGGTGGCATTTGAGGGTGAGGTGGTTCCTGAGATCTAGATCCACATTCAACATACTGGAAAAAAACATATTATTAAATAAATTTTAATTGAAAAATAAGTATTCGTAAATGCTTGAAATTTTTGTTGTGGATTATTAAATTTGGAGAGTTTTGCCAAAGAGTACACAGCACATAAACAATAAATTTAGGAATAGTTTATGGATGGACATAATCTTCCATTCTAATGTACAAAATACTCACTTCAATTAGATGTGGAGGCAGCTGTGAGAAGTGTGGGATCTGAGCCAGATGTTGACAGTATTGTGGATACTCTTTTAACCTTTTAGAAAAAGAATTGTAAAAAAAACTTATCAATCAACTGGAAAGCGTTATTCCCACATTTGTTTTAATATTGTAAACATTATTCCCACAGCTGTGTGAATATCATCAGTGTTATTCCCACAGCTGTGTGAATATTGTCAGAGTTATTCATACAGTTATACTGACTTAAAAGCATACTAATCTATAGGTCGTTCGGCTAATAGCTATTAATATTGAAATCATAAATGGGCTTTCTATATAGCTAACAGCCTACATATGAACATCAGTAATCATTATGATTATAATGTCGATCTTAATAGTAGTAAGGTTAATTAAAAATTAATTTTACTTGTCTTAGTGTTGTTAACCTTTAGAGAAAAAATATTCCATTACATGTATGTAGTTATTAAGTCTAAGGTGTTGTCCATAAATGACATAAAAAATTTTTTTTTGAATTTTCAACTCGTCGTCAAAAAGTTTTAATATTTCCTTAACTAAAACTAACAACAACATGAAACTCAAAGATTCAATACTCACTTAGTTTTAAACCTTTCAAGGGAAGCTACACCAAAGAGGTACATGTTACTATTTGGCTGTTTCCTCAAAGCCTCAAGAATATACCTTAAGGCTATGCCTAATGTCCAATATCTGTAAGAAAAAGACTCCCAACTTTCATTCGGGTGAAATACACAAGAATCACTAGAATAGATTTAACAGAAGGTGTCCAATCATTTTCTTTTATTTTCTTGAGCAAATGCCATAAATATAAAGTAGGAAGTGCACACACGGCAACAAATTAAGATTTTTTTATTTTCATTGAGTTTTTTTTTTTAACAAGAAATGATTCATTCAAACAAACTACAATTACTAAAAAAGTGGTGGTTTCAAGGAATTTTGAAAGTGAATAGAATTGTGTTTGGATACCCATAGTTAAATAGGAATAATGAAAATTAGATTAAGGTTGTTAAAACAGCTCCTTTACGATGACCGGTTAACCGCTCAAAAATAGACTGGTTAACAGTCTCTCCATATTTTTCCTTATGTTTTGAAAACCAACAAAAGAATGCATCACATTTTTGCCTCGCATCATTTGATGTGACATCAAAGCGCCTGCAATGTCACCAATGCTAGTGTTCAGCTCTCGGCAGTGTGTCGACAGAGTGAATTTTAAAATAAAAAATATAGTTCTAACAAATAAGTAAATAGTAATGGTTAATTTTCAATTTGTATGTATTAAAAGTATTAAGACGGCATATTATCAAAGGATGTAAAGGAGTCAGTGTGTTTTTCATGGGCCGCTGCTAACTGTTGGAAAAAATGTTATACTATCCAGTCAGTACTTTACTTTAATTTTTTAAGAACAAACTAGAGAATGTATCAAATTTTCGTCTCGCACCATCTGATAGTGACATCACAGCACATGTGATGTCACTGCCGGTTTTGTTCAGATCTCATTAGTCTCATGCACTGTACTCCTCTTAAAGCACACAATAAATTTTTAGAACACATCAAATTTCATAACAATGAGGTAATTTTAAGGCTAATGCTTTTGACAAGCACGTACTTAGCAGGAAACCTGTCAATATAAGAATGAAATCAATTTTGAGAACAGGTAAACCCTCTGGTAGGCCTATCTTTCCCCTTGTAATATACATTATAACCCTCACTGCCTTGACTGTTATTCACATTCTGACATTAACACAGCCCTGTGTGTAAGTGTAAGTTCTTGCACTAAGTGAATTTTTCAAAAAAAATTTAAAAATCCCTCACAAGCTAAACTCAAGTAACAGTGATGACTGATATTATTTATATACTTAAATTTAAAGAAAATGCTTTGATGTCAATGTCGCTTGCGTATTGGCTCTGGTATTCTGCAGTTCCACAACAAAAATTAACACCGGGTTATAAGCTAATACCCACTAATTGAAGTTATGGTTAACTGGTCCTGATCTGAGGACCGGTTAATCGTTAACAACCTTAATTTAGATATAAAAGATCGTTATCATTTATTTTGTTTTTAAAAATCCATTTACAAATACAATGCTTTAAAACTCAATTTATATATTAATTTCTAAAATAGATACCTTCTGAGTTAATGTATAATATATCATTTTCAAGCAAATGATATTTCATTACAGTTTAATCTGTAAATCTATATCAGCAAAATATAACAAATCTTGAAAAAAAAAATTAGGCACTTTTATTCAATCATAATAAATATGTATTAAGCTTTAAAATGAATATGAATGTTGAAACCAGAATATGAAAAAAGAGAGTAGTTATATTTAATTTAATTTTGACTATCAAAATAAATTATCATAAACAAATAGTTCTAATTTCTTACTGAATTCTAATCATGGGAAGGCTCGAAATGAAAATTAAGGTCTATAAAAGAAAATTCAATTTGAACTAATACTCACGTAACAATATTCTGTTCAATAATACCACCAAATAACTGTGCAGTTATCTGAAGTTCTCTATCGGGGTATTGTGGAAAAAATCTGTATTCTTCAAACAGATTTCTTAGCATGCATGCAAATACATCCTGTATCAAGAAAATATTTTAAAAAGCTAATAAAAAGTCAAAGTATTTGGTATAATAATTTTACAAGATGAAAACTGAGTTATTAATTTAAATGAAATTAACTTGATTTGGTATTATTTTTTTTTAAAGTTTGATCAAAGTAGTAGCGTTTAAGTTATTTTTTACCCTGTTAGTCTTCTCTTGAGAATCTTTGAAAGATTTAAGCATAGTTAGAACTTCATCAATACTCATAGTTGGTGCAGGTGGTTGATTGTAGATTTGTTGGAAATAAGTATTGGCCCTGTCCTCAACTTCTTTGCTAAAAGTTTGAGTCATTTCAGGGAAGATGTTGGACATATCACTGGCTGGATTCCCAGGTTGTACTGAAATAAATATTTTAGAAAAGCATTAATAAAATAAATCAACTAACAATAATTACAAATTGCTGTTTTAGCTTTATATAAATAAATTAGTTTATGCAATTTTAGGCGTAGGTGCTCATGCTTCTCCACAGCTCTCTGTCTTTGATATTGCCCATCAGCTCCGCTGGTGATTGTGCCCCATGCAATCTTGTCAGCCGTCCAGCATCTTTCCTCTCTGTCTGCCTCGATCCCTTTTGCCCTTTATCTTTCCTGTTGTTACTGTGTGTTAGACATAATTTTTCTTTTCTGGCCTACTTCTTTCAGAACTTCTTCATTACATCTCTCCTCCGTCCATAATTATTTTAACATTCGCCTAAAGAACCACATTTCACAGGCTTCCAAATGTTTATGTAGTTCATTGGTGACTGTCCACGTTTTACACCCATAAAATAAAACTGGTTCAACGCAACATTGAAGAACTCTTTTTCCTTACCTCTATTGGTATGATTTGTTGGTCAGGAGATTCTTCATTTTTATTGAATACTGTTTTTGCTTGTGCTATTCTGCTTTTTATCTCAATTGTGCATCTTCTGACTGAGGTCAACATTGCTCCCAGATATTTTAATTTAGTAACTTGTTTTTTATTGTTTCTCTTAAGGAAATACTGATTTTAATTACAAAGTAATTGATCTAGATCATTTTATGAAGAAAACTAATAAATTTCGGACAGGGGTAAACAGCCATAAATTTAATATTATTACCACATGAAATTTCTATATTTGAGAAACTGTTTCATATTTTAAAAATTTAACTTATGAAATTATCTCTTCATTATCTTTACTGATTGGTAATTTTTGCACAAACATTCAAGGAAGTAAATGTGTAACCCAGAAAGAGACAAAAATAGTTGATGTGAAGTTTTCAGCTAACAAACAAGCTAGAGGTTAAAAAAAGAGAATACTTAGCTCCTATGTGTAACTAAGTAGGCATAAACCAGGAAGTAAATGTGCAGGAGCAAGGCAGTTTTTTTTTTAATGAAATAAGAAAGGAGGGAAAAGGACAATGTTTATCCTGTGTAATACTTCTAACCATGCCATGTTTAATAGCTTCCTTTCTACCTAGCTTGATTGCAAGCTCACTACTTTGGTATCATCATTTATCAAGTTTTTCTTTCACCTTTCTCTACAAACTATGTTGTCTACTTTATATCAGCACAATTATTTATAAATTGAAAAATAATGTGAAAAAGACATAATTCAAAATTTAGAGAATCATCTCACCTGTGCGGTTTCCTAGTCTTTCCTGATTCATCATAGGCATGCCAATTTTTGGCGCAGTACCTGTTCCCAGAGATGATAAGCTATTAACTGCGGGCCTTGGAACAGGACCTTGACTGGAAACAGCATTTTGACCTTGACCGATGCTTTGAGGCATAGACGTTGGCATTACCATATCTGGTCGAAATGGTAAATAGTAAACTAATTTAAGGGCAGGTAAACGACATGGTTTTAAATCATAAAAAGAATTAACCAGTGTTTAAAAGTTACTATAAGGCTAGGGAAATTTTCAGAAATTCTTTAGCCATAAAAATACACAGCAAAAAAAAAATATTTTCAAACACTGATTAAATCCTATTATTTGCAGTCAAACTAAATAATTTAAATTATAATTTAAATGGAAACATCGAGATTAATGAACTGCATTGAAATTATATTGCATTTCTGTTAACCCTTTTGAGACAACAAGGAGAATCTATTGGCCTAAACTTGGATGGTTTAAACAAATGAATAGCCAATCTATTGGTGCGATAACACAAACCTCAAGAAGGGCTAATGAGATTTCTTTTTGCTTTTCTGGCTTATTTTGACTTTTAATGGTGGCTTTCCTTTTATACTATCATTTTTCTCTAAGATCCCTTAAATGTAACAGCCCCCCTAGTTGAATATTTTGTTGAGACTTTCCACATTGAATAGCATTCTTAATTCTATAATGTAAGCTTCTTAGAGGATATTTTGCCAAATTTCTACAAAAACTCAGACTTGTTTTTAACCACCACCCCCCAACACAAAGTGCATTAATAAATTATCAAAATCATGATATCTCAATTGCATACATTTTTTAAATTCTCAATAGCTTTAATATACTAATTATTTATAAAAGAAGTCTGTTTCAAAAGGGTTACTACAATTAAAAAAATATGTTGATATGGCAAAAATAAATTGATTAAAAATTTGTTTGGTGCCAAAATATTCCATTATAAATCAACACAGTAATCTCAAGAATAGAGCATATGTTTCATTGTGTTTACTTAAAAAAAAACAACAGATATGTATCTAGAGATGAAGATTAAAGATAATGAACTTAAATTAGAGAGCACTTACTAGGCATAGGATTTCCCATCATAGGGTTAAAATTTATCCCTGCTGAAGTTTGCTGTTGCTGGGATAAAGGAGGAAATGATTTAGATGGGGAACCGGGAGGAACTGGTGGCCCTAGAGACAGATTGGCAATGGCTTGTGGTAAATTTTGGTTTCCTGGAGGACCTACCACCCCTGGACCAGGCTGATTGAGGACGCCACCGATGTTTGATAAAGAATCCAACTGTAAATAGTGATTATTGAAAATATTTTTCAAAAATGCAAGTCATAAGAATGTTACTTACAATGTCCTTAAAAAAAACAATTCTATGCATATATTTATAAACTTACCATATTTTGTGATGGGTATGGGGGTTGCTTAGGTCCTATTCCTGGCATAGCTCCTGGGGGTGGTGGCCTAGGTTTGCTCAAGTAAATGCTAGCATTATTTAACATGGAATTTATTGTTTCTGCAAGTTCTGGGTTTAAATGTCTGTAATGAAAAACAATAAGTATTCTTGGAAATTTATTTAGAAATCTACACATGAAATGGACAACATATTGGTGCTAAATAAATTGTGAGTTTATGGAAAAAAAGAATTGTCTATGACAAAATAAGTGCTATATTTAAGAAAAGAATGTCAAACAATATATATTCTGTTGTGATTTTGTTAAAAGTGTTTGTAATGTTTAAAATTTTAAACATTTACATTTCTTTCTTCAGTTTAAAAACACCCTTGAGACTCAGTTGCGCACTACATTTTTTCTATTTAGCATTCAATGAACCATGGAAGAAATCGTTCATAGTTCAAATACAAACATCCAATATTAAACTAAATCTCACTGGGTCCACATCCTTAAGCAATTTAACATTGTTACAACTGTCTCTGGTGGCAGTTGCTGACTGCGGGCTTGGGGTGGCTCTTCCTTCAATGGCATGCCCATTAACTGGGGGCAGCGTCTCTTTAAAAATGTCACACATGCTTGAATAAATGCCTCCTGAAAGATGACAGACAGTTCTTTAAAACAAAGTGTCGGGATGAAACATCATAGTTTAAAATGTATCTAAGAGCTACCCTCATACACAAAATATATTTTAAAGTTTTTATGCTCACCTTATGATCAGTAATTTTATCATTTAGCCACTTGTCCAATTTCAAGTACTCTCGTCTGGATGCCAGACACGCAAGATCTATCACAAAAGCATATGGTGTGGCATTCAGCAACATAGAGAGAGCCTAGAATGTCATGATCAGAAAATATATACTTAAGAAATTTAAAAATGGAACCAATTATTTTTATATAAAAATAATAGCTAAAAGACTAAGAATATCTAGAAATTTTAGTATATTTTCACACAAACATACATTTTAAAAATAAAAATACAAATATTTCAAACAGTTGTTTGCCAAAATTTTTTTTAATCAAACCATAGGCTTAACAAAGATACAAAGAGGAGACGTTTGAAAACTTGTCTCACCTTAAGATCCTGTGCTACATCCAAAATACGAGAAAGTCGAACTTGGTCATGTGGCTCACCTCGCATATACCACTCTGCCATTGAATGCATTATCAGGGTACGAATACTACTAGAATGACCCTAAAAATAATTTTTATTAGCAAATGAAATTTAGAAGTAAAAAAAAGAAATCAATTGCGTTATTTAGTTGTTCATTGTCTTACAAATTTTGATTTTTAAAAGTTCATGAACTTTACCTGATGATGCCAAGCATAATGCAGGATGACAGCTGAGTTACTATGCTGACCCAAAAAGATGGGCATAAGCAGGGAGATGATTTCTGTCTTCATGCGATTGACAGCAGACTAAAAAAAATAACATTTTAATATATGGACTACCATTAAGCAGCAAGCATTATTAAAAATAAGCTAATTAAAAATCAAATAAACAAAAGATATTATTTTGTAAACTATAAGTTCAGTATTGCACAATTTTTTTAAAAAAAATTATTACTAGGGTCATTCTTGCTTTTGGGCTATTGATAGAGAAGATTTTAAAAATCCTTTTTAAAAATTTTTTGTAGTAAATAGCCAATGATCATAAATGATTGTAAAATTCGGTCATAGGCTATGATAATGCCATGTAAAGTCTATCCCAAAAGGATTATAATGTATTGTAAAAGGTCTTGCTGCAGTTGTAAAAGGCCTTATTAGCTTATTTTCAATTATAAATGCAAATCCACTAAAAAAAATTATTTTAATTTTTAAAAAATTATTTTAAAAGTCTTTCCAGCAATGAATTCACTGATTAATTCGAAGTAATATTTTACTTACAGTAATCTGCAACAGAGCCAAAACCAAGATATCAGGACACTTAGCAATAGGAGCTTTAAAGAGCTCTATAACTTGATTATGATGCCCACAATCTGACAGTCGTAGGAGTGTTTCTACTAAGCTCAAAGATTTCCTGATAAGAAACATGCAGATTACTCTTATTAGAAGAAAAAGGAGTAACCAATAATTGACTTGAGAGTTTTGAAGTAGGGTTGTTAACGGTTAACCGGTCCTCAGACCAGGACCGGTCATCTTTATTCGGGACCGTAGGACCGTGAAACCCAAAAGAAAACAACAACAAACTAACAAAAACTAGCGTTAACGCGTGGAAAAAAACTAGTGAAAAAAACAAGACAAGCGGTAACGCGCCTCGCCTCTCCCTCTCGCTTTGTCGCGGTGAGTTAAAGCGATACCAAGATCCAGCCGATTAATCGCCCGATATCTTTGCTACGTCTTTTAAATACCTCTCGTAATATAGGTACATGTACTTCACTAAGCGGCCGGTCATCTTTATTAATGACCGTAGAACCGCCTAACCCAAAAGAAAACAACAAACCTAGCGATAACGTAGTGAAAAAAAACAACTCAAGCGGTAACGCCTCTCCCTCTCGCTTTGTCGCGGTGACTGTACTAGACTAACACTAACACAGTGCGCGATACCAAAATCCAGCTGATTAGCTGGCGAGCGACTGTGACGAGATCTAACACAGTGGCGTTTGATGTCAACAACGGTCAAGGCCGAAACTGTTTCTATTTTTATTAATTATAGTCTGTTTCTTATAAAGACAAAGAAAGCTATAAGCGCATATGACCCCGTGACCTATCCGCATTTTCTGATCACCGGTTTATAGTCTGTTTCAGTTCAGGCATTCAAAAACTTATCGGCGCACGCCGCTTAGTGAAGTACACGTACCTATATTACGAGAGGTATTTGAAAGACGTAGCAAAGATACCGGGCGATTAATCGGCCCACAAATTCGAGTTCAGTCTTTTAGTGACAGTTTTCCTGCTAGTCAAAGGCATTTGATTATCACATTAATAGTAGTAATAGTACGCCGAGTGTAGCTTAAACCCTATTTGACCAGAAAAAAACGGGGAAGGGGAAAATGTGCGTCGCAAAATTCAATTATTCTGGCGAGTTGACGATCGAAAAATTATGTTTTTTTAAATAAATTCCATTCTATCGTAGCTTTATAATTTTATTATATTATTAATTTTAATATGCGAGTTGATCGGCATCACACACAAGAGAGGTAAACATGACGCCACAAAGGACGGGGCGAGGCGTTGGTTTTTTTTAACTAATGAAAAAACCTTGCTAATTTTAACGAACTATTGAACCTGTCCTCTTATTTAGACCGGTGAACTACGAGTACCCAAAATAAAATATTAAAAAGACAATTAACCATCACTGTTTAGTTAATTTTTTTGATTAAAAAATGCTTTGAATTGAGGGGCATGCGGAAAGAGCTGAACGCAAGCGGGGGGAAGCGGGCTTTGATGCCATCAGACGATGCCAGGCGACAACATTCTCTTGTTAGTTCTCAAATGGGTCTCAAAACATTAGGGATATAAGGACGAGCGGTTAACCGGTCTTTTTTGAACGGTTAGTCGGTCCTCAAAAACGAGCGGTCTTAACAACCTTATTTTGAAGTAAATCTTATTAAGATTCTTAAGCATAAAAGTACACTTAAAAACTAAAGAAAGTACCATGTAGCTATTTCACGATCATCCTCATTTGGTGCTGACTTTAAAATGTCAATGACAACAGTTGGAGTGTCACCCTTATGATCGGCGAGGCATAGAACATCTGGATGTTTTAATGCTTGCATCAGAAATGAAAGCTGCAAAAAGAATCAAAAAAACATAATCTTATAACATAACTTAACATTTTAAAAATATGCTGTGTAAATGGGGATTGATTCTTTGAAAACTACAACATGGGTAAATGGGCCTAAACATAATATATTAGTATTACCTGGCCTTCTGTGTTGCTCCAATGCTTGTAGATCTGATCGATGGGAAATGGCTCCTGATGCAGGCCACGGAAAAGGGCCTGAACTAACAATCGTAATCCTTTCCTTCCAAACACTAGAAACTTTGGGTGATCTAGGTTAACCACCACCTCACGCCAGTTTAGATGAGGGTTCTAAAATATACAAATTATCCTTTATGTTATTTTAAGATTGATGAAAATTAATGTTTCATGGATCCAACTGATATTTCATAAACTCTTCCATTCAAAAATAATTTGTAAAGGGTAATGTACCATTTCCTTGACAACTTGCATAAAAACATCAACATTCCATGTAGAAACTCCGGGAACATCTGGGCGATCACTCTGCTGCTGCAAACAACATATTAGATTATTAAAAAGTTGAAACAATCAAGTTTGGTGGGTAACTGTTTTCCAGCTAATTACATGCATGTCAAAGGCATTATATAATAATAAATTGATAATTTATATAGCGCTTTATCCCAGCACGGAGCCAGGCTCACAGAGCTTTGCATGGAGATAATAACATACATTTACTAATTAAATAAACATTCATATCATAATAACAACATAAATGACAATACGTTATACATCAGCTACATTACTCATTAAAAAGAAATGTGCCATTAATTTTGAAAAGATGCCTCTTAAGTGAAGTCTTGAAGGACTTAGTAGATGAAATACTATGGATGTGTAAGAGAATTCCATTGTTTGGCTGCACAAAAAGAAAATGACCTTTCGCCAAATGTTTTAGTTCATGTCTCAGAAACACAGAGAATGCTGATGACTTGGTGAGTAGACAGACAGAAGTTCAGTAAGATAGGAAGAGCATGAGTCAGAAAAGAAGTTGTGACAGAGAAACGGTCAGTTGGTAATCAATTCGGGCTTGTATGGGTAGCCAATGAAGTAATTAAGGTAGAGGAGTAACTAGGTTTTGACTTTAAATTAACACATTGATATAAAATTTTATGTTTTCTAAAAATGTATTTCTTGTGCGTTGAAATACAAGCACAGCGCATGAGAGAAAAACGCACACGGGCTGTGATGTCACATGTTCTCTGATGTTGGAATCAGACAACAAGAGGCAAAAATTTTATGTCTTCACTTGTTGGTTCTAAAAAATTAAGGGAAAATACGGACCAAACAGTAAAATGGGCTATTTTTTAACGATTAACCGGACCGCATAAACAAACTGACTTGACAATTGATAATAGGCTGTTTTAAACATTTATCACTTAAAAATTTTTAATTGAGTATCCTTACAGTTCTTTGTTCTGAATTTTTTTTTTAATTCGCAGTTTTGATGGCAACTCTGAGAGTCGGTACATCACGGATGCTTTGATGTCAAATCAGAGACGCGATACAAAAATTTGACGCATTCTCTCATTGGTTAGAAAAACAGTAAAATTGGGGACTGACAGTTAACCGGTCCTCAAAAACAATTGGTCTTAACAACCTTGATCGCTTCATTGGATAATGGAGGAATAAGCTAAAACTAACAACAAAAATGATTTTTCTTATTTCAACAACTACCAGTTTATAATTAATTTAGTCTCTTAAAGTCATAGTTCTGATAACCTGGTTGTACAATAAAAAAGGACATCTCGAATTTCAAAAATTATACACCAAAATAGTAAAAATTACATGGTCGGAATCGACAAGCTCTTTAATGGTTTTATACAAGAATAAACATACCTGTTGCCCATGGTCTCCTAGGCCTACTGGTGTGCGGGCCATCATTCCTAGGATACGAGCAACAGCAACAGGAGTGATCTCCCTTGCCCCACAGAGGGCAAGAAGGTTTCGACATTCATCAACACTAAAAAAGAAATTTACATAAATGTATAGTACAATAGTAAAATCTTTTGAAATTTATAAATATATATATTAGGGCTGCGAAATTAACAATTAATTTCTCAATTAATCGTTAAAAAATTTTCAACGATTAATCGACCCATCACGTATAAATGTACTGGAAGTCTTAAAGTTTTTAAAAAATTCTTTGCAATATTTGACAAAATTTGCTGTGCTGTGATTCTAAACTTCTTCTCAGCGTCGGTTGAATATCTACGCAGCCACACTGCTTAAAGGCAACATTGCTACCATGGTTCTAACACATCGCTTGAATATCACCTGCAAACAAAACATCCACTACAGTCTCAGAAACATCAGCTGAGACAAACTAAAGCTATGTGAACGATTGCCCTAATCGGTTGGTTATATTGTCAATAAGACCTGCTCATCAGTATAATCAAATGATGTCAATATACTTGACTGTTTGTGTTGTTGACTAAAAGATGTCATATCAAAAAAGAAATGCCAGTATTATTTAGATTTTTTGACAAGTAAGTTTAATAAGTGTTACTTGTGACTATGTAAATATCAATTTTTGACGTTGATTGAAATTAACGATTAATTTACTGTTAATTTTTCAAAAATTAACTAGTTTACTGTTAATTTTTCAAAAGTTAATGATTAAATTTACATTAATTGTTAACAGCCCTAATATGTATATATTAAAGAATTAAATAAACAGTTGTATTTATTTAAAAGGTTTTTTTTCAATTATCAAATTGCATACTTAATATAAAATGATTTTTAATCAATCAAATTTGAAATAATTTACTTGACAGTGCAACTGTAGCCACTTTCTTGCATAAACTCAGCAATGCTGATATCAGTCTGTGAAAAAAAATAATTGAAAATGGTAAATTTATTATTAATACAGAACATACAGTTAACTCTTCCAATAGCTTTTAAAGTTAAATATTACTTTATACTAGGGCTGTGGAAATTGACTATTAATTTGTCGATTAATCAGTAAATAGTTTTATTGATTAAAATTATAATCATAATCTTATTTTTAACTTTAATAAAACTTAACTACTATTAATTTTTCTAAAGTTAACGATTAAATTTAATTTAACTCTTAAGGTCGCAAAGCTATCCGTAAAGCGTCCTCAGATACCACTCTCGTTAGAAATGAGATCTCGGAAAGTAAAAACTCTTCAATGCTTGAAAAATGATGTATTCGACTTCAGGCAATGGCGGCTGTTGCCTGCGCTAGTGTTATCGCTCGTTTCGCGATGTTTTTTGCTAGTTTTAACTGGTTTTTTTTTTTCGAAGATACGTTTTCGTTATACTTTATAACTAAAATAATAGTACTAAACTACAGGTAAATATTGTTTCAAACTCAGTACAGTCAGTAGGATGCGTAAAATAACCATTCTTAGCCTAAGAAATGAAGTCAGTATGACAATAATATTATAAATGGATTTTAAGCAAAATTTTTAAATTTCATAACCGGTTGATCGTTGATACGGGAAATCCTTATGGGACTGAGGCGGAAGTTTATTGAAAACCTTCTGGGGCTTTAAGAGTTAATCGATAACAGCTCTACATTATATCAAAGCACATATCTAATAAAATGCTGACATCTCGTTCAAATGGACAAAGCATGGTAATGCGTGCCTAGTCCCTATTACCAAAGCGTGGTAAAGCATGCCTCGATAGAACTTTCTTTAGAAACAAAATTACAGAAAATAAAACTTTTCAATGCGTGAAAATAGTTGTATTCAACTTCCGGTAATGGCTGCAGTTTCCCTGGCTAGTGTTATCGCTCGATTTGCAAAGTTTTTTGGTAGTTGTTACAGGGCCTTTTTGAAGATGCGATTTCACTATACTTTATTATAAAAATAATAGTACTAAACTACAGGTAAAATAAATATTACACTCAAGACAGTCATTTTAATTAGGGTTGTTAACGGTTAACCGGTTATTCGGTTAACCGGTCCTCAGACCAGGACCGATCATCTTTATTCGGGACCGTAGGACCGTGTAACCCAAAAGAAAACAACAACAACAAACTAACAAAAACTAGCGTTAACGAAGTGAAAAAAACTAGTGAAAAAAACAACACAAGCGGTAAAGCGTCTCGCCTCTCCCTCTCGCTTTGTCGCGGTGAGTTAAAGCGATACCAAGATCCAGCCGATTAATCGCCCGATGTCTTTGCTACGTCTTTCAAATACCTCTCGTAATATAGGTACATGTACTTCACTAAGCGGCCGGTCATCTTTATTCATGACCGTAGGACCGCCTAACCCAAAAGAAAACAACAAACCTAGCGATAACGTAGTGAAAAAAAAACACAACACAAGCGGTAACGCCTCTCCCTCTCGCTTTGTCGCGGTGACTGTACTAGACTAACACAGTGCGCGTTAGATGTCAACAACGGTCAAGGCCGAGGCTGTTTCTATTTATATTAATTATAGTCTGTTTCTTATAAAGACAAAGAAAGCTATAAGAGCATATGACCCCGTGACCTATCCGCATTTTCTGATCACCGGTTTATAGTCTGTTTCAGTTCAGGCATTCAAAAACTTATCGGCGCACGCCGCTTAGTGAAGTACATGTACCTATATTACGAGAGGTATTTGAAAGACGTAGCAAAGATACCGGGCGATTAATCGGCCCACAAATTCGAGTTCGGTCTTTTAGTGACAGTTTTCCTGCTAGTCAAAGGCATTTGATTACCACATTAATACTAGTAATAGTACGCCGAGTGTAGCTCAAACCCTATTTGAACAGAAAAAAACGGGGAGGGGGAACATGTGCGTCGCAAAATTCAATTATTCTGGCGAGTTGACGATCGAAAAAATAATGTTTTTTTAAATAAATTCCACTCTATCGTAGCTTTATAATTTTATTATATTATTAATTTTAATATGCGAGTTGATCGGCATCACACACAAGAGAGGTAAACATGACGTCACAAAGGACGGGGCGAGGCGTTGGTTTTTTTAAAGTAATGAAAAAACCTTGCTAACTTTAACGCACTATTGAACCTGTCCTCTTATTTAGACCGGTGAACTACGAGTACCCAAAATAAAATATTAAAAAGACAATTAACCATCACTGTTTAGTTAATTTTTTGGATTAACAAAAATGCTTTGAAGTGAGGGGCATGCGGAAAGAGCTGAACGCAAGCGGGGGAAAGCGGGCTTTGATGCCATCAGACGATGCCAGGCGACAACATTCTCTTGTTAGTTCTCAAATGGGTCTCAAAACATTAGGGATATAAGGACGAGCGGTTAACCGGTCTTTTTTTAACGGTTAGTCGGTCCTCAAAAACGAGCGGTCTTAACAACCTTAATTTTAATACATAAAATAACCATTCTTATTCTAAAAGATGAAGTCAGTATGACTATAATAATAAAAATACATTTTACGCAATTTTTAAAATTTTATAACCAGTTGATTGCAATACGGGAAATCCTTACGGGAATGAGGTGGAAGTTTGACAAGAACCTTATGGGGCTTTAAACGTTAAAAAATATTTTTTACAAATCTCATCTGCTTATATATTTATTTACCATATTCTTTTTCATGGTTCCTAAGTCTCTTAATTTTCTTCCTGTGATGTCTTCCAAGCTTGGATAAATGAATGGGCTAATAATAGCCGGCACTCTTTCACGAGGGAATTCTGAATTTTTAAAAGTAATGTCAACAAAAAAGTTTATTTATTCAAAATCAAATTATTTTTAAATTGACACAATGTGCTGGATTTTTTGTTCCATTAGGAAATCCATAAGATGATTTTAAAGAAATGGTTTACTTTATACTTGACTTAGTAAATTCTAAGAAAATTTATTAAGATGTATTCAAATCGGCAAAAGGGAAATACTGTTCTACCTCTTCTGACAGTTTTTAAGAAGGTGTCCAAAGTCTCTTGAGCAATGCCAAACTGCTCTCTCTCTGTTACCAGATGGGACAGCAGAAGGTGTAGTATCTCAATATCAGAGTCTTGGAGTCCACCCTCCTGATGGCCTGTATCTGAAGTATTTCACAGAGCAAAATTACTGCTAAAATTTTCTGCTCAATATCCATGCTGTTACTTTTTATAGATATTTTAATAATATATTATTTAAAAAAAACTAATTTTAAAATAATATTTTGACTAAAAGTATTTGTATTCGCACAATGCCACAAAAAAGGAAACAGCATTTTGAGTGAATAGAAATAGAAATGTATGCTTTATCATATCAATTTAATCAATAACTTGATAAGTTTTGTAAAAGGAAACAAAAAACATTTCTAACCAACATCCACGTAAGATCTGATAAGTTCTGGCAGCTTCTGCTTTGCAAATTGAAGTGCAAAGTTGATGATATCAGATTTGGAAGAGCTGAGGAGAGCAAGAGCAACTGCTACTTCTTGCACCCGAGTCAGATGCAAAACTCTACTGATTTGAGGAAAGAGATGGGCAGATGGCTTTAGGCTCTGAAAAATAAAACAACAAATAAAAAGAGTTAGAAATTTAGTGAAACGGGTGTTGTTTTTTAAATCTTATTCTAAAGGAGAGGTTACAAAACATTTTCTTTCAATTACAAAGTTAACAAAGCCATCAAAATCTGGTGATTTCAAAAGATATTAAAATATTCATTATTAAGTACTAAAGTATGAGGTGTATTACATATGATGTATTAAAATGGTGTATTGTTATATGTCATTACTGTACACATTTTTTAAATGAGTACAGTGACTGTTAATGCATTTTTTGTAATCTTTGAAATTAAGATTATTTATTATCATCCATGTTAAATATACAGTTTAAACACATTATTTCTCAATTTTAGTGAAATAGCATTATTAAATTCTTTTTTTTAAAATCATGAAATAAATGTAGCACAAATAACCCCTTTTTCAGTCCATGGCGGACTCTAGGGCAAGTGAAGTAGCGTTCACAAGTTATATAAGCCACCACTAACGAGCAGGGGATTGTGTGGCTAGCACAATGCCCCGTGGGCCATGCCAGTGACGTGGTTTGAACCCATGACCGGGGTTCTTCCCACTGTTCAGCAGTCTAAAGCGCTACTACTTAGACCACCGCAGCCCTTAAATGTAGCACAGTATCTGTTAAATATTTATCAAAACTGTCAATATATTTGAAAACATGCAGCATTTATCTGGTTCAATGGAATTAAACAATTTTGAACTTAAAAGTTCATTAAATATTAGTAGCAAACAATTAAAAATTTTATAACACTGTTAATCCTGGATAAATAAAACCAAATTCATCACTAAAATCATATAAAATTCTTCATAGACTATGCCTTATCCTAGAGGCCACCATGCCCGTGCCTCCTTTAACATCAAATGGAAATAACCAATACTACCATTTCAGCAAAATTTATTAAGAATTCCATATCAGTACTAGAATTATAAGTAAATAATTATTATCACTTGAGCTTTAAAATATGAAAATACTTACATTTTGTTGTTGAAGAGGATTATCAATAGAGTAGCAAAGAATAGAAATAAAGTTGGGCTTTGTGAGCAAGGCTCCAAATTCTTGACTTAAATACTGTATCTAATCAAAAAGGAAAAAATAAATTAAAATTGAAAAATGTCAAAGAATAATTCAATGCATAAAATGTTCTTTTTTTCTTTCTTATTTATAATTTTTAATTAAACACATTTTTAAATGTAAATTAAAAATGAAAACTTCTAAAATTTACATACTTCAATTTTTATGCAGATAACATTCTTTGCTAATGTTGGCTCTAAAAAATTATTTTAAAGATTGCATAATGCATCAATAACAAATGTTCAACTACATAATTTTATTAAATTTTTTATTCAAAGCGCTGTATTATCATACCTGAAGCAAGTCCTTGCCACTACTTTTACCATCTCCACTGAAGTCGATATGAGAAAAAAGGCACCTAAAGAGATGCCTATCGGCTTCAGCTCCGTGCTGGTTTACAAGCTAAAGAAAAATAAATATATATTCAATAGTGATGGAAAATACATGTTACGATGTGAAATAAATTATCTAGATAGGAAAGTAGATATGATTATGGTTGAAGAAATTTTACTTACTAACCCTAAAAAAGTTAAATTACTAAGTATATATTTAATTTCTGAATGCTTTTCAAACACTTTTAAGTGCATTTTTTCAAAAATAGTTCAAAAGATCCTTTGATTTTCTCAAAAGCATTTATTTTTGATGAAATGACAATAACTATCTGACTATCTCATGGGCCTTTTTATTCAGAATGTCTTTGCATTGTAAGTCCAGGGGACGAATTTGTTACATTTTAGCTATTGCAGCGCTAATTTTAAAGCCTTTTTCATTTCTAAAGCATTTTTTGTCTCTCAACAATACATGGCCTGGGTAATCCTTTATTATAGCGCATGTTAAGTTTTTTAGAACAAAATAAATAAAATGACTTACTTTTGCTAATTTAAACACTTAAATCAGAAATTTAAAAAGTATTTAATGCTTTATAATTGGTTTTCGTGTGTTTTAAGTTTAAAGGGGTTTTAAACTTAAAAAAGGGTTTATAATATCAGACCTCCAATAACAACAATGGCGCCATATGTACCAGAAGATAGTGAATATACAAATTTGTATTTCATACAAATCATATAATTATAGTAGGGCTGCGGAAATTACCGATTAATATCTCGATTAATCAGTAAATGTTTTTATCGATTAAAATTATTTTAATCGATAAAATAGTGATTAAAATTAAAGATTTTAAAAAAAAATTTTTTTTTTCAGATTTATTAATAAATAATTTATTATTAATAATAGTTTATTTTTTAAAAGTACAAACTGCTACATTTAAAGAACAGACTCTAAAAGTGTAAACTTAAAAATAACCTGTTTTATAAGGACGATGATAAAAAAAAAACAAAAAAAACATTGTTTTTAATTAATAATAAATTTTAAATTCACTGACATGATATTGAACTGCTTATATTTAAATATATCTCAGAACAATATTGTATTTTAAAATAAAATAAAAATAAAATATCTAAGTTATGGGCATTTTTAAAAGTGTCATAAAAGGGCACAAAATGCGAAGGAAAACAGCGTATTGAAAAAGATGATTATGAGATCTTAGGAAAAAATCATCACTTTCGAACACGTGGGATAAAAAGATGATCTTTATCTTTTTGTTAATCATCAAACAATTTCTATATAGCTGTATTACTTGTATTTTTTAAAATTAATTTGAAATTTTCATCTAAGTGCCTAAACTTTAATGCGTTATTTAACTCATTATTATTGCTAAATATGTTTTAAAAATAACTCAATAATAAAAAAAATCCATTGCCTCTTTTTATTACTTCTCTTGAGATTTTCAGTTTGATGACGTCATACATCTTTATTTTTAGCTTCACAAAATTATCGATTAATTAATCGGTAATTTCTCAAAAGTTAACTATTAAATTTATTTTAATCGATAACAGCCCTAAATTATAGTACTTGTATTTCAACAAAAAAATACTGTTTTAATTTTTAAATAGATCTCATAATAATTATTAACTCATAATGCGCCTAAGTGCAATGATGCATGACTAGCCTCTATTACTAAAGTGTGCCTCAATAGCACTCTCTTTAGAAACGAAATCACAGAACGTAAAAACGATTCAGTGCTGGATAGAAGATGTATTCAACTCCTGTAAATGGCGGAGATTGCATTTGCTCTTGTTTACGCCCAGTTTGCGAACTTTCGTGGTAGTTTTTATGGCTTTTTTAAAAATTCGCTTCACTTTTTTGTAAAAATAATAGTACTTAACACTTAACAACAGGTGAAAATAGTTTTAAACTCAACACTGTCTTTTGGATATGTAAAATTAAAATAACCATTCTTATCTTAAAAGATGAAGTCAGTATCATAATAATTAGGCTATAACTATAATATACCATTTTAGCAATTTTTTAAATTCCATTATGATTCATTATCAGTTGATCGCAATTCTGAAAATTGTTACGGGACAGGGGTGGAATTTTTAAAAAACCTTTATGACACATTAAGAGATAATAAGGTAAGCTTAAAATTGTTTTTAAAATCATTCCACTTGCTGGGTTGTCACAAAATACAAAAATAGTAATGTACGGGGTACCAAACCTGCAGAATTACCCAGTTTCATTGTTAATAGTGTTGGTTTTCATTATTTGTTTGAGCTCAGACAAACCTTTCCACAACTTAAGCCAGACTTAGCTTCTGAGTACCCACTCACTACTCACTAGTCACTTGACTTGAAGACCAGACTCAGACCTATTTGACTTACTGACTTACTAATATTTACTTTTACTTAACTTAGCCTTTTACTTTTTTATTAGTAGGGAAGTTTTAGTTTTATTTTAGAGACAAATTTCTCTCAAAGCGTAATATATGTTACTAGCAAAAAAAATTTGCTTACGTGGTTTATAGCAGCTAAGCTTTGCTTGTAGTTTTTCTTAGTTAAATTGGCAATCGTATAACTTATTTCGGATAACGCAAAAGAAAGCGGGTCCAAATTCATATTACTCCATAAACATCAAGGCGAAAGCCCCAAAACTCATTTGAGGCTTTCTTAGAACGACAAAAATATTTTCTGAATTCCTTTGTTTAAAGTCAAAACGGGGCTGTTTATGGGCCAACATCGGGAAAGCCACAAGTTATAATCTACATATTCACGACCCTCGACATGGCGTCAGAACGGCCATGTTTGGATTTTGTAGAAGAATGATAGAAAGGGGTCAGAGGAAAGGAAGTAGACAAAATAAAATGCCTTTCTCCTGAAGAAACAGAACAATCTAATACAACGGTGAAGTCTTTAAAAAGAATTAACAATTAAATAGCTATTTTATGTAATCTAATAAAAATATAACTTATTATTCACATCTAAATGGCAATAATAACCTTTTACATTTAGCATGTCTTGCATGTTAAATAAACAAATGGAAATGTGAGTAAATTTTAATATCAATATCATCTTTCAATTTTAATTATTGCTAATCATGACATTATTGACATCAAGTGATTGTTTTCGGATTTATTTCATAAAATAAATAAATACAATGTTACTATTTTTTAAATTTTGATTTGAATAGAAATAATAAAATAGATCTAAATATTTTTTATAGGTTGACGCTATAGTAAGTGCCAAAGGTTACTTTTGAAAATTCTTATTTTTCATTTAAGTTTAAGGAAAGTTCCGCGAGTTGGTGCGTTAGGAGTGGGGTTCCCTCTTAAGTGGATGCATCTTCGGTACAACTCAACTGATTGTGTTGACATGGCGCACTCTAAACGTGCCGCTTTGCAGTCTGGAAATCAATAGGCTAAATAGGAAATACGGCTTATATGGGGACAGGCGAGGGGGGGGGGCGCATGGCAAAGCTCTGTGACGTCATATGTGAGGTAAAACCAACTTTTGTGACAAGAGAATTGGGGGGAGGGCAAGGAGGTTTGTAATCAAACCTCCTTGGGGGAGGGCAGAGCCGTGTTTACATCAGAAATAATGTTGGGGCCCTAGGCAAAGAAAGAGGGCGTCCCCCACAGCAAAAATAAAATAATAATTATTACATCTAAAAAGGAAAGTGACTTATATCTCTGTGTGTGTGTGTGCTTACCCTTTATAGTTGACTAACCCATTCATCCGATCGTCATAATTTTTTTTTTTTTAGACTCTTGAGTACGCTCCCGGGCTGGTAACTATTTTTTCAGAAATAACCCCCATTGCTTTTTTTTTTGTTGTTGCTTATATGAGCAATATAAAAATTAGTTTAGTTATTAGCTACTGGGTAAATATAATATGGATCTTAACCAAATTTTGTATACAAATATTTGATAGCTAATATTAAAATACTATAACTATAGGGCAATAAACTCCTAATGGCCATTCCTTCGGGACTGGTGGCTCTAAAAGGGGCCGTCCATAAAAGTACGTCACGCTATTTTTGGAAACATTTTAACTCCCTCCCCCCCTGTCACAAATCTCGGAAACCCTCCCCATTAAAAGTACGTCACACTTTCGTACAAACATATATTTTTTTTAGTAACAAAATAATTAAAATCTAACATAAAACACCGTGACATGACACTTGGCCGAACCCCCCCCCCCCTGTCACAAACTGTCACACTGTCTTACACCCCTCCCCCTTCTGGAGTGTGACGTACTTTATGGAGGCCCCAAATACCCCTTTTCTTAAACGTTTGACATTTTATTCACCATTTCAATTATTAAAGATCTTGACAAATAATGATAAATGTATCGTGGAGGCCCTGAGGGCGAATTGGCGGCACTCAGAGGGACTGGTCCTTAGAAGCTGGACGGGTGCGGTGAGGAACGAGGCCAAGCTTGGATCATTTGATAAGTACGGCGACTGACCACGGGACTGGACGGGGTGTTAACTCAAGCTGAAACACACGGGCCAGCTGGCCTGGGTGTGGTAGTCTCGCCAGAGATTGGCTACGCCAAACAAGCTTGACCGTGTCTTATGATAGACTCGCGGGTGTTAAAGGGGGACGAGAGGGACACACGGGGAGACAGACGGAGACAGAGATAGGACAGAGTTAGGAACATACTGAGTAGGAACGAATCTTAGTTAGATAAGATAGTAAGGATGTTAAGGAATTAAACATAACTAGTTGTGCATTCTGACTTGGAGTTTAGTGTTTTACGAATAATTAACAAAGTGTGTGAAGTTTAGAGAACTAGAGTGAAAGAGTTAGAGACACTTAACCCAAAAACAACCCTGGAACTTCACAGTATCCATAATTATCCATATTGAAATTAACAGGCGTTTTGAACTTTACATCTTGTCCTGAATGGGCCCTTGAGGCCTTAATGTTGTTTTTTGCACATATCAGCTAAATAAAAATAATTTATGCGTTAAATGAATGGATCTTAACCAAACTTTGTATACAAAAACTTGGTTGCTCATATTAAAATACTTAAGGGCACTAAACTTCTAATGGCAATTTTTTCGGGGCTGGGGGCCCCAAATGTCTTTTTTGTTTTCTTTAAGATATTTTTTCTTTTCCCTTTTTAACGATCTTCAGAAATACATCCTTATTGAAACTGGATTAAAATGAACAGGTTTTTGAAATTGACATCTTGCACCGAATGGGACCGCGGCCACAACTAAATGTGATTTTCCCTATATTAGCTATGTAAAAATTGGTTTTGGCGTTATAAATGATTTTAGACTAGCTAAGTATATTAAAAAATTTAAGAGCCTAGATGAAATTTCTATAGGGCACTGAACTCCCAATGTCCATTCCCACGGAGTTGAGGGCCCAAAATGCCTTTTTTACTGAACGTTAATAATTGTATTCCCCATTCAATTTTATGTGATTTTTGGTAAATATAGCGAGTACAATGGCAATAAAAAAATTATTATCACTCATTTTGGGACTGGAGCCCTTAATATCGTTTCTTCTTTTGTAAGATTTTTAATTATTAATTTATTTATCTGTTTGTTATGAAACTTGGGTTATTGTATTAAAGAAATTGTTTGCACACAAACCATAGAAATACTTAGGACGCAATAATCTTCTGTACAGAAGGAGCATCTGTAATATATAAGATAAGATAAGATAATAAGGTGTCTGACATAATTGTTTTTAAAACATACCGCCTACTGGTATTTATAAATGTATTCATTTTTACTGAGATCGTTGCAAACCACGACGGGCAGTGGGGGATTTAGCTATAGGGCAGGGGGCGGCTTGTCCCCCGCGCCCCTGTTTGGTCTAAAATGGCACCCTCCTACAGACGCCCTCGATGAACAATAAAAAGACTAGAGCACTAAAATATTGCTAAGCACGAAACTTTTAATCAACACTAAACTGCAATACGACAATATTGGCTTGCTAAATAGTGTGTTTCAAATGACAAAAATCTGGTTTGATCAGTCAGGACCGTCGCCAAGTGGAAAAGACTAGAGAAGTATTGAAACGGATGACAGACGTGACGTGACGTTCTTAGCAAAACAAAGTTTTCCATTCAGAGGACACAGTAAACATTCTTGCTTTAGTGATTGTAGTTGTAGAAATACTAGGCATTTTCAAGAATTGTTATTTTCACTAGCCAAATATGATTCCACTTGGGACAGTCATCTAAAGTTTGAAAAGAAAAATGAACTCTATTTAAGTCATGATGTGTAAAATGATTTAATTTATTCACTTGCACCTGAATTATCAGCGACAATCGGTAGTGAAATTAAGTCTGCTTAATTCTTTTCTTTTGTTATTGATTAACCCATTGATATGTCTAAAATTGGTCAGATGTCAGTTTCTTTAAGTACAGTTTTAAAATCAGGACATGTGGAAACATTTATAGGCTTTTATACTTTGGTAAACAGCAATCATGCATCATTTGCTGAGATTTTAACGGAACTACAAAAGAAAATCATTGATATAACATTATGTCGAGGACAGGCATATGTTAGCGCATCCGTGATGTCTGGAATTAAGAGTGGACTTCAAACTCAAATAAAGAAACTTTCACCCAATGCCATATAGGCCCTATGTTCATTGTTGTGCCCGTGTTTTGAATTTGGTTACTATCGAAGCAATGTCTGTGAACAGCGACGTACAGTTGTTTTCGGCACAGCTGAAAGGTTGTATGCATTCCTCACGCCTAGTTTATCACGTTTACACACTCTTAAAGAACAACAGAAATCCCAATATGCACCAACAGTTGATACTTTCTGATACATAATTGGCAATTAAGCCATAGGCATGTAGTTGTTGGATCATGCTTTACTATTCTAGCCACACTTGGAGTTATAAATTCAGGAGAATCGACAGAATATAAATGAAGTATCCGAGCAGAAGCTATGGGGCTATCTGTTTTAATAACAAACTATTCTTTCACTTTGCTGATGTTATTCGTACAAACGTTGTTAGATAATATCTTCGTGTTATCTAAGTACTTGCAATGCAAGGGCGTTGACATTGCATTTGCAAAACAATTGATCGACGTTGAAATAAATAAGTTTGTTGGAATGAGAAGCTTTTGAAATTCTGAATGTAGATGTCAAATCACGTATTAACGAAAATTGTTCCAAACTAGATGTTAAAACAGAATTTATTTTTTAAAGAAAAGCGGATTGTGAAAAAAGAAAAGTATGCCCGGCGAACTATAAGCAGAGATGTAAGGACTGATGATCCAACTACAAGCAGAGATGGAAGGACTGATGAACCAACTACAAGCAGAGATGGAAGGACTGATGATCCAACTACAAGCAGAGATGGAAGGACTGATGATCCAACTACAAGCTTTAAAATTTAATCTGAAAAGTACTTCGCTATCTTGGATACACTTGTAACACAAATAGATGGTCGATTTAATGACTTTCGGACAATATTTACTTATTTCTATTGAATTATTTGTATCGATTCATCACAAATGTCAGAACAAAATAATGATTTTTTCGAAGTTAATGCAAAATTTACAAACACGACATTAACCTTGACGAAGCAATCGTAGAATACGATACTTTAAAATATTTATATGCATCTTATCTTATCTTATCTTATCTTATCTTATCTTATATGTTACAGACGCTCCTTCTGTACAGAAGATTATTGCGTCCTACGTATTTCTATGGTTTGTGTTTAGTCCTGTATTCTTACTAGAGTTTTAAAAGATGATAAAGTGGTGGCTTTCCTGGTTTCTTCAGGCAACCCATTCCACGCCCGAATACCGGACGGAAAGAAAGAAAACTTGTATGTGTTTGTTCTTGCATATGGAATAAGAAAGGTGTTTTTGTCTTTATGTCTATTTGAGGGTTGTATTAGGTTATCTTTGTGTTGTATTTCTAAATTAGAATTAATTGCCTTATGTATAATTACTAATTTACTCTTGGTTCTTCTATCCTCTAGTGTTTCAAGGTTTAATGATTTAACTAATGGTGTTACTCTTGTCAGTTTTGAGTATTCTCCAGTAATGAATCTGGCAGCTCTTTTTTGGATTTGTTCTAACTTATCAATATTTTCTTTGGTGGATGGGTCCCATACTGAAGATGCATATTCTAGTATAGGTCTCACCAGGGTGAGATAGCATTTTAGTTTTATATCTTTGTTACATTTGTAAAAGTTTCTTTTTATAAAGCCTAAGGTTTTGTTTGATTTTTTGATAACTTCATTGACATGGGGATTCCAAGATAGTTTCTCATTTATTATGACTCCTAAGTATTTCGCATCTTTAGTTTGGGTTAGTTCTTTTCCATGAATGAAATATTTTGAATTTATTTGTTTCTTTTTCTTTGTTACTCTTAGCAGTTGACATTTTTCTGGGTGGAAGGACATACTCCAGTTAGTTTCCCATTTTATTAATTCATCTAAGTCTTTTTGTAAAATTTTGCTATCTTGTTCTGACTTGATTGTTCTATAGATTATACAATCATCAGCAAATAACCTAACTTTAGTTCCTATTGAGATATTGTTGGGTAAGTCATTTATATAAATTAAAAATAGTAAGGGACCTAGGACAGTTCCTTGTGGAACTCCTGAGTTAACCTTTACTGGTGTAGATTTAGAACCATTAATTATTACAGTTTGCTCCCTACCCAATAGGAAATCTTGGATCCAGTGATGCAAGGGACCTGAGATTCCAAAGTATTTAAGTTTTTTGAGTAAACTAAGGTGGTGAACTTTGTCGAATGCTTTTGAGAAGTCTATAGTAATATTGTATCTATTTGATCATTATTATCTAAGCCTTTTGATAGATCATCTATTAGGCCTATCAATTGTGTTTCACATGATCTGTTCTTTCTAAAGCCATGTTGGTGTGGGCATAGGGCATTATATTTGTCAAGGTGGTTAACTATTCTGCTATATATTATGTGTTCCAGTAATTTACATGTGATACTAGTAAGTGATACAGGTCTGTAATTACCAGGGTCTGACTTATCACCTTTCTTAAAGAGCGGCGTTACATAGGCTAATTTCCAATCCTCGGGCACTTTGCCCTGGTTTAGAGAGGCTTGAAAAAGAACTACAATATGTCCAACACTATCTAGTGAACTACAACTTAAAGAAATACTGCCAATTTTACCGAAAACAAATGGCATCAAGTCTCCTTAATTTGTCAATACTCCTCTATAAAATTTTATGAACTCTTACTATTAGCTGAAGAAGTTTAAGTAGATATAAAATCATATAATAATTTGCACTTATCAATGACAAACGAACGTCTGCCTGGATTGACATTTACTTCAATTGAACATTATCTAGCTGAGAACCTTGACTTTGAATCATGGGTAAACTGTTTGGCTTCAATGAAATCACGCATAAAACAATTTTTATAGGGCTCCGGACTCTATATAAATTCGCATAAATCAAGTTTTTTTCTTCTTAGATCAATAAATATACTGTTGAAATTGAAATTAATTTACGTTACTGTTTTGAATACATAATTTCTGTTTATATTGTTGATTTGTTTGACTTGTTCGATGATTTAGAAAAATTACTAAATTACTAGGGTAATAATTAATCTTTATGTAGAGCTGGGATGCTAGTAAAATTTCGCGGCGCCCCTGAAAAACTCCTGCCCCCCCACGCAGACAGATTTAAATATGCCACTGACGATTGGTCTGTTAGTAATTTATATAAATAATCATATTCCCATGGATACCCTATGCTCGTGTGCCCACGGGCTAATGCCCAATGGGCCTATGCGTAAAGACTGCCCTGTGGGAGGGATCGGGCAAAATCGCGTGATCATTTATGGATGGCGCCCTAAGGCGATTTGTCCGCAAACATCTTGAATAATATAACGATGGAATGGACTTATGCTGACCAGTAAAATATCTTAATGGCTTGAGGTAAAAAAATATATTATTTTTAAAAAAAAGTATTTAATGATTTTTGTTAAAGTTATCAGTTTTTTTAGAGTGCCTCCACAAAAGGAAAAATGGAAGGTGAAGGTGGGGTTGTGGAAGCAAAAAATTATCTTAATTATTGTCATCTCTTCAATCCCCAGCTCAATAAAGCTCAAATTTATTGTCTTCTTGCACAATTAGTTTGTGTATTTTGTATTTTATTTAAAAGCTTTATGCAGTCCTATTCTATATGATATAATATGTAAATAATAATATGATTTTTTTCCCGGTACCGGATTTAGCATTTTCCCCTTTTTTCTTCTGTTAAAGTAAAATTAAATATGTTTAGTATAAGTTCAGTAGCGTAGCTAGATGGGGCGGTGGGGGTGGCCCGCCCCGCGTGGCACACATTTTAATGGCGGCATTTGTGGGCACTTAAAAAGTACAGCCATTTTCCACAACCACCTTTTAATTTGAAACAAAAATATTTATAATTTCGATTCTTAATAAACGGGTTGCACAGTATTTATTTTAATATATCTTGGTTTTTATAACTAAGGCAAACTCGTTACAATATTTAAGTTCGCTAAAAAATGTATCGATTTGTTTAGAAAATCAATTGGTATACGTAAAATTATATGAAAACTACACACAAAAACACGTCACCGCTGGACGGAAAAATATGTGTGCGTGTAATTTCTACATGCGCAGAATGATTCACGAACAAGTACGTGTATCATTCTTTGGCTCAAATTTGCAAACTTGTGTTTTACTTGCAAGTAGTAATTTATGTTACTGTTTCAGTTTTCATAATATGAACGGGAAGGGAATTTTAAATTTATTTCATTTTTATGGCATTAAAGTACCATAAATTAAAATACGGATATTTATTAAAATGTTACGCCTATCCAAATAAAGTAATGTGCAAATTTGAATTATGACCAGAATATGAACACATTAAAATGTATCTGTCACTATTAATTTACACCGCAATTGGCATACATAATTAAAATTGACATCTGAAGAAGTAACTAGCAAAACAAGGATCAGATGCTGGAATTCTACTTGATTCTATGCAAACTTTTTTTTGGGGGGGTATGTTTTATCTTATATGTTTCAGTCAGCAGCGGAGTTAAACAAGGTTGTGTACACGCACCAAAACTGTTCGCAATAATCTTCTCTGCACTACTTCGATACGCATTCAAAGATAGCAGCGAGGGACTCTGGTTACACACCAGAGCTGATGGAGGACTTGTCAACACTGCCCGCCTCCGAGCCAAGACCAAAACGACGGATGTCCTAATTCGTGAGCTACTATTTGCGGATGATGTGGCACTGACAGCACACACAGAATCTGGTTTGCATCAACTCGTTTCAAGCTTCTCCAATGCCTGCAAAGAATTTGGTCTGCAAATCAGCTTGAAAAAGACAAACATCATGGCCCAAGACACTCCACCTCTTCCTACCATAAATGTCGATAATAAAAACTTGGAAGTTATGGACAGCTTTGCATACTTGGGGTCCAAGGTCTCCAACACACTGTCCATTGAAGAAGAAATAAACAGCAGAATTGGCAAGGCAGCTGCCACAATGGATTATAAACTAAAAAAGCGGGTCTGGCAAAACACCAAGCTAAAGGAGAAAACCAAACTATGCGCCTATCCAGCTTGTGTCATCAGTACACTACTATATGGGAGCGAGACATGGACCACTTACACATCCCAAGAGCGCAAGCTTAACAGCTTCAATATGAGATCCCTGCGTCGCATCCTTGGTATTAAATGGCAAGACAAAGTGTCTAATAGTGAGGTCCTAATGCGTGCGAGTACCCCAAAAAATGTTCTCAATCCTTAGTGAATGACGCCTGAGATGGCTAGGTCATGTTAAATGAATGAGCCCCGGCCGCATTAACTCCGCCGTAGCCGGTCCCAAGCCCGGGTGAGAGAGGAGGAGGGTTGTGCGAAGGGCTAGCAACCCTTCCCGTAAAAAAAGCCTTGCTACAAAAACACGAGCAAAGATAAAAAAAGGAAACTCGGACCTTGGAGATGATGGATCTCTTAACAGAGAACTAATGAAGCTGGGTGGCCAAAGCCAGTCGGAAACCACCCGGCAGACTACCATCCTCTCCACTAGGACCACCACCAGCTTAGGAACTTGGAACGTAAGGACCATGTTCGAAGCTGGAAAAACTGCCCAAGTTGCTGCCGAAATGCGACGGTATAAACTAGCCATCTTTGGGATAAGCGAATCCCGATGGACTGGGTCAGGACAGATAAAGCTCAGCACAGGAGAACTGCTACTATATTCAGGTCAGGAAGAGGAAAACGCAGCTCACATCCAAGGAGTAGCACTGATGCTCTCCAGAACTGCTCAGAACGCCCTTATTGAATGGGAAGCCCATGGCCCAAGGATAATCACCGCAAGATTTAAGACCAAAAAACAAGATATCAATATGGATCTTCTACAGGTATACGCTCCTACCAACGACAGTAAAGAAGAGGACAAAGAGGACTTCTACAACAGGCTGAGAACCCTTATCCAAAAGTGTCCCAGGAGCAAT